>UESW01001623.1:451455-527534 GCA_900491605.1 Calamus simplicifolius
ACGATTTTAAGAAAAATCATAGGGAAAGATGTAGATAAAAAATATTTTTTGATTTTTCCCTATTTTTTATCTTCGTAAGCAAAAGTTTTCAAAATATAAATTTATATTCAAATTTTAGTCACTCTATCCCTACAAATATGAACTTTTCCATACGAAAAATATCGTAGGGAAAGGTATGATCTTTGCCTACGATTTTGAAAGTCATAGGCAAAGGCTTTCCCAAAGCATCTTTGCTACTTTTTTTTTTTTGTAGGGAAAAGTTCAAAAATCGTAGGAAAAGGCTTTTCCTACGATTTTTCTATCTTCCCTACGAAAAAAATCGTAGGTGTTGCCGCCGGGATCCGTCCTCCGACTCGGGCGCGGTCGATCCTCAGGGAGTGGGGTGCGGCGGACCTGCAAAACAGGAAGCCCTGCACGCGGAAGGACGCCGGGGTGGTCCTCCGCGGAAGGCCCTCCGACGCTCAAGTCAGTGAGGAAGGAATCGGCGATCAACCAGACAATGAGGAGGTGGATCTCTCCGGGAGACCTCTCCAGGGGGGCGGTCAATCGGAGGCTCTGGTAAGGGCAGAGCACCGACGAGCTGCCGGGAGAGAGGAATAACCCCAGAGTTTTTGTGTGTCAAGGGTTGCGTACCTGAGGGAATCTGCCAACTGATATTTATAGACTGTCACCTGGGGACTTGAGTCTTCTGGAAGGTACTGAGGTTGTTACGATACGGGGGTAGACAGAATCAGGCCGTTGTGGGGCCGTTAGAATCCACGCCTTGTCTGTTAAGGGATCGACGACTGGGAGAGCCCCTCGATGTCTTGGGATCTGGGTGAGTAGACCTGGGGCGGTTACAATAGGTCTTAGGCCACGTCTTAACATGATTCCCTGCTCAGGGTGCTGCTCGGGTAGACTTGAGTTCTCCCGCGTCAGGTTCCGCGGAGGTGGACGTCGGGGTGGATCGCTAGGTAGCAGCAGGCTAGAAGCCCGGAGGAGGCCGAGCTAGGGAAGCCCGGAAGAAGCCGAGCTGCCCGGAGGCCGAGCTAGGGAAGCCCGGAGAGGCCGAGCTAGGGAAGCCCGGAGAGGCCGAGCTTGCCGAGCTACGGAGGCCCGGAAGAGGCCGAGCTAGGGAAGCCCGGAAGAGCCGAGCTACGGAAGCCCGGAAGAGGCCGAGCTAGGGAAGCCCGGAAGAGGCCGAGCTAGGAAGCCCGGAGGCCGAGCTAGGGAAGCCCGGAAGAGGCCGAGCTAGGGAAGCCCGGAAGAAGCCGAGCTACGGAGGCCCGGAAGGCCGAGGAGAAGAGGCCGAGCTAGGGAAGCCCGGAGAGGCCGAGCTAGGGAAGCCCGGAAGAGGCCGAGCTACGGAAGCCCGGAGAGGCCGAGCTAGGGAAGCCCGGAAGAGGCCGAGCTAGGGAAGCCCGGAGAGGCCGAGCTACGGAAGCCCGGGAGAGGCCGAGCTAGGGAAGCCCGGAGAGGCCGAGCTACGGAAGCCCGGGAGAGGCCGAGCTAGGGAAGCCCGAAAAGGAGGGGGTCAGCCTTAGCCGCTTGCACGGATATCAATGCAATGACGATTTTACCCCCCAACACATGCCCCCCACTCCCTAGTTCGAAGCGTAGGTTCGGGCGTAGGGAGTATAAGCTCAAGTGGCGCGCCCCGATGGGACGTTTTGGCTTAAACAACCCGTGCAATGATGCCTTAATTAATGCGATAGGGCCGTACCTTCGGAGGTGAGGCTTCTCCACTAGCGACGGTTGAGATTGTGCCGTGCCGTGAATCCCGATCGATATGGGGGTTTGTCGAGGCGATCCCGGACGCCTCGAATGGGTGTTCCGCCTCCCAGGGCGGTTTCTTGGCGGAGAAGCGAAGTGACAGCTGCCCTGCGTATATATATACGCGCATGTGTGTTTGTGGCGTCTTCTTTTGTTTTCAGAAGAGCGTTGGCCTCTCATCCTCTCAGCGTTCACCGTTTTTCGCTCAGGACTTCCTTCGACCGAGATGGCGATGAGCCCTGAAGACGTAGCCTCAGAAATCGTCGCTGAGGATTTGGGGAGGATTCACCAAGGTATGGTCTGCCCATGGATGTGGTTTTGCGGGTGCCGGGACTTGAAGATAGGGTTACCCGGGACTTGGAGTCTGGAGTATTCGTCTATGAGGACAGTTTTAAGGCGGGTCTTCGTTTCCCTCTCCATCCCTTGGTGAAGGAGATCATGACCCACTACAACATCTGTCCATCGATGGTGGCCCCAAACAGTTGGCGGAACATCGTCGGATTTATCTCGATGTGCCACCAGATCCAAATCGTTGCGACTCTCCCCCTTTTTCGCACCTGTTATCACCTAACTCCCGGGCGGAAATCGGAGTGGACCTCCATCGGGCCCCGGAGGTCTTTTAATGTCATTGCGGATAAGCCCTCTTCCATCAAGGGGTGGAAGAGTCGATTTGTGATTGCGGAGGGGAACATCGGTTCCGATTTCCCTCGGCGATGGGGGGAAGTTGCGAGGGATGCGGAGACGCATCCGGCCTTATCGGTGCAGGAGGAGAGGGACCTGGATGTCCTTCGTAATGGACAGACGTTTTCGGCTAACGACCTGTTATCGGAGGGAGCTCTCTTTGCAGCCGGGCTCAGCCCTTTGGACCCTCAAGGTGAGTTTCTTTTCGCGTTGCGTATTTTTCCCGATTACTGCGCTTGGGTTTGAACATGTGAACTCCGGTTTGCAGCCACGAGGTTGGCGTTGTCGAGCCTCTCCAAGAGGAAGAGAGGGAAGCGTCCTGGGGAAGGTAGTGGAGCGGACAGCGGCCGACCCAAAAAGAGGGGCCACACATCCGCAAAGAGCCCGCCGGACGCTGGAGCAGCCGCTACAGAGGCGCCTGGGGCGAGGAGGATACGGGGAGGGCGGCCGTGGCGCCCGAACCTCTTGTTTGGAGATTTCAGATAGTTCGGATGAGGCTCCGCTGGCTCATCCGACCGCGCCTCCCTTGAAGGAGGAACTCGTGACGTGTCCAGTGGAGGCGGTCGTAGCGGAGGGGTCCATCGCCCCCGTGGAGTCGCCACTGGCTCCAGCGGGAGAGGGGGAGGAGACAGCCGCAAGCGGAAGGAAGTTCGGGAGGGGCCCCTGCTTGGCCTATCCGCTGGGGAATCCGGCAGCAGTGAGGTTGGGCCGTCCTCGATGGGTCAAGAGGCGGTTCAACTGAGACCTCGGGGGAGCCCGCGGAGGGGCCGCAGGTGGTGGCTACTGGAGAGGGCGCACCGGTGGAGGGAGCGCAACAAAGTGGGGGTCCCACGATCGGGGCCCCTTCGAGGAAGATTTTGGGGAGATTAGCGCTTGGGCTGGCCGAGCTATCTGAAGAGGCTCAAGCCAGGGCCCTGACGGAAGAGGCTGGGAGGCTGCAGGCCACTCAGCTGGGGATCGTCCAGGCCGGTCCCTCAGGCGGGGTCGGTCAACCCAGTAGCTCGGAGGCTAGCATTGACGAGGCGTTTTCCGCCATGATAAGGTCGGTCCTGCATCCGGGTGCGGGTCCATCGACGGACGAGTTCGCTGACCGGGGGTTGATAGATGCTGCGTTCGGGCAGCAAGGTGTAGCTGAGGGTATTCATCTCCTCCCCGCCATAGATAATACGACTTTGATAAAGATGACCCGGGACTATGCTTCGAAGGTGAGTCATTTTCCCAGCGTGTCAGATGTTACCCGATGGACTCCGTTGTGGGCGCTTACTCATTTTTGCCTTTGTAGGGGTTTTGCTTTCTCGGGCAATTTGCTGGCGCTTGAGTCTGGCGACAGGGGCCAGCGTCCAGGCCCGGAGGGAGAAGTCGAGCTCCAGTCGCGCGGTCTGGCAGTTCGCGGAGCTCATGGACACGATGGATAGGAGCTCGAAGGCGGCCAGGGCGGCACACCAGGCTGCTGTGGACGAGGTGTCCAAGCTGAAGCATAGGGTGGAGGAGTTACAGGGACTCCTGGCGAAGAGCGATGACGCATGCCGGGAGCTGGCCAAGATCAAATCAAAACACTCCGCGGAGATGGTGGCGATGCGGCGGGACCACGGCGAGAGTCTGGCCGGTTGAGGAGAGAGGCCGACGACGAAAGAAAACGCCTGACGAGAATGTTGGGCGAGGTGGAGGAGACACTGAAAAGGCGTAATGACGAAATCGCCGAATTGAAGGAGAACGCGAAGTGGCAACAAGGAATAATGACTCGAGTGAATGGCGAGTTATCGCAAGCTCGCGGGGAGATTGAACCGGACGATCGAAGATCAGTACCCTGCAAGAGAGGGTGGAGTCGGTCGGCGCTGACAGGACGAGGGCCCGGAGTGAGGCTGAGGAGCTGGCCGGAAGGTTGGCCAGGCGAGAGGGGGAGGTATGCTCTTATTTCACCCCCTTATTTTTCTATTGGTTCCCTATGATGCCGATTGTCCTTGACTTTTCCAGATGGCGAGGATGGGGTCGGAGATTCAGGCTCTCCAAAGTGCGTTCGCGTCCGCTCGCAGTAGGAGCTCGGAGCTCGAGATACGGTCTAGCGAGCTCGAGGGGCAAAACGCCATCCTGGAAGGCCCAGGTGGCTGAGGCCGAGAAACGGGCCGCTGAGGCCAACACGCAGCTCGCCATTCTTCAGGGGAGGCAAGATGCTATGACGTAGATGCATTCCGTCACGGGATGGAAGAGTGTAAGCAGAGGATACTTAGCGGGCACCCGGAGTGGGACCTTTCTTTTCTGAGCATCGAAGGCTCCGAAGACGGCGAGTCCGCAGAAGAAGAAGATGAAGACGAATATGTCGATGTTTCTGACGCCGAGCTTGGCGGCGCCCCTGGTCCCAGCGAAGCCGTAGCCTCCGAGGGACAGTCACAAACCGTTACAGAGGGGTGAAAACATCAGAGAAGGGCGAGCCTAGCCGTGCACCTGCAGATGTGGCTGAGGGTACTCCCCAAAGCCGGTGGGGCTCCTGGCTCTTAGGGGCCGCTCCTGTATCTTCCCCTTTTAAACATTTGACATTTCTCAGTAAAGGGATTTCCTGTTTTTATCTAAGTGTTTTTCTTGCGTGACTTTGCGTTGTCTGGTGTTGCCTCGATCGTGAACGACCCATGGCTCGTTGATATCCTTGGGCCATCCTTAATTTGAGACCAGGAAAAACGAAAATTATAGGTCGGTCTGGACCGACGAAAGGTCCAATAGGTCGGCTAGGACCGACATAAAATTAAAATGGGTCGGCTGGGGCCGACGGATGAATAGGTCGGCTGGGGCCGACGGACGGGTCGGCTGGGGCCGACAGGTCGGCGGGCCGACGGACATGGGTCGGCTGGGGCCGACGGATGAAATAGGTCGGTAGGTCGGCCGACTCGGGGGCCGACGGACGGGTCGGCTGGGGCCGACTCGGGGGCCGACGGACGGGTCGGCTGGGGCCGACGGATGAAATAGGTTTTCGCGCTCCCTGCCATCCTGCCAGCGTTCTGCCATCCCGCAGGCAATTCGGTTTTTCTTTACTATAAGTGGAGATACGGCAGAGTGGGGGTATAAAGCTGTATCAGAGCTTTCCGGAAGGTGCTCCTTTCCCATGCAGGTCATCTCGTTGCGATGCGCACGCAACCGTCCACTATTGGACAGTACCTTTTCAAAGGACGATTTTCTGAGCCCGCCGATTTTCGAAGCGTCAGCGGACGATTTTCTGCATTTAATGACTGCGATCCGGGATCAGGAAAGGATCTCCGTACGCGTCCTGGTTCAGGCGGTGAGTTCGGCGCGCAGTGGGGTGCTGCGTTTATCGTGAGAGGCCATGTGGAGCGTGGGACAGGTGTTTGAATCTCGGGACTCACAGCTCTGATGGCTCGTCCCGAGTCTCTTCTGCCTATAAAAAGGGGAAAGAGGGGGTCTCATCTGGCTATCCCCAAAGTTTCTTTCTCGCTGGAATTTTTATTATTCTCATTTCTCTGTTGCTACGAGTGGAAGGATCGACCCTTCTTTTCATGGGCTCCTTGCCGCCGGATAGCTGGGGCGACCGGGGAGCAGCTGAAGGATGGCTCATCCTTAGGGGACGAGTCTCGGAGATCATATGGAGAGCGCACATGGAGGGGGCAGAGATCATACGGAGAGCGCACATATGCGCTTCCGTTGTGGTCTGCGGCTCCTGCTGCGGGGGATGCGGGTCAGGAGGTGTATGGACACCTCCGTAGCACGCGCAGGTCCCCTCTTTCGCTGGCTTAGGTTCCCGCGCCTTCTCTGAGGGGAATCCTTGCCACGGGAGGGAGAAGATGGGAGCAACCGGGTTCGGATGGTCCCCGGTTCCCTCGACTGGGTGGCGGCCCGCGATCAGCACTCCCTTCTAGGGGAGTGGATTGGGCCTTTGGGATCCTCAGAATCAGCATCCGCGGGCCATGCCTCCTTGGGTCTTTTAATTCATCCTGCCCAAGCGGACTTGGCCGTTTCTGGTTTGCATGATTTCTCGATCCGGATGTTGGAACATCGTAGTTGTCTAGGCCTGCCTTGGAGCAGTTGCCCGAGTCTTGTATTTGCCTTTATTTTATGCATTTCAATGCTTTTGTAACGCCTATGAGGCATTTGTAATTGATCATGATGGGCAATAAAGAGAGTTATATGTTTCTAATCTGTCTTTTCTTGTGCCGATCTCATTGCTATTTGTCGTTTGTGGGGCATAAAAGTGTCCCGCTCGTCCTTAGACGAGGATCCCATGATGCCCGAACTAATTGAGGTCCGTATGCGGCGGTGCAAAGATAGTTCGGCGAAATACACTCCTTGCTTAGGTCGGGAGTCTGGTTTGTGCTCCGCTTTTATCGGAGCTCGGAGTATCGTGAGTCGGCTTTGGCCGAAGTTCGGGGAGCCTGCCCCCTTTTTGTCATGGTTTAAGGATTTAGTCCCTCGAGATAGTTGAGTTTCGGGGAACGTCTTACTTGGCTCTGCCAAGGTTCGAAGGATAAGCTCGGCCCTGCCGAGGTTCGGAGAACTGATAGCTCGGCCCTGCCGAGGTTCGGAGAACTGATAGCTCGGCCCTGCCGAGGTTCGGAGAACTGATAGCTCGGCCCTGCCGAGGTTCGGAGAACTGATAGCTCGGCCCTGCCGAGGTTCGGAGAACTGATAGCTCGGCCCTGCCGAGGTTCGGAGAACTGATAGCTCGGCCCTGCCGAGGTTCGGAGAACTGATAGCTCGGAGGGAGCGAATCAGTCGCCGCCGAACGGCGAGCGGCGTGGACGCGTTTGTTATGCTTTTGGGTGCTCTTTTCGAGGGGACAGATCGTCGATCGGCGTTGGACTCTGTTCCCACGCGTTTTTCGAGAAAGGGGGAGTTTTAAGAGGCTTGGGGAAGCGTCGAAAGCATTTATTGCAGGAGGCGGCAGATCGGGAAGATGCTCTGTTTGCATTTTCCGATCTGCCTCGGGATAGGGCGCGACTTTTCGGATTCCGTACGCATTAGAACGGCGACACATGGCAAATTTTCATAGGTCGGCGTCCGCGGTACGGCTGAATCTGGATACCCTCCTAGCGGGTATAAATATGCCGAGGGGGACTGGATTTGGCCATCCTTTCGGTCTGAGCTAAAAAAAATGGATTCTCCAGCGCGGTCGTCAACGACTCGCGTTCCTCGGTTAGCAACCCAGCGTACTCGGAGGAGAGGGGGATCTCCGTGACTGTTGATGGGCTGACCCTTGCGTCGGCCTCGCGACCAATGAGCGGCTCGCAGGACCGCCGAAGAGTTCCTGGATGTCTCGGTTCGGGAGGCGGAGGCCTCGCGCCGGTAATGGGTCGGCAGGAGGAGGAGATTCGGCTGCTCGTCAGCAGGTGGCGACCTGACGCTCTTCTGGAGAAGTTGTTGGGTTCTGGGGGCAACTGACCCCAGGGCTCTGCCGCCCCTGTTTTGTTTTTTTTCTGTGTTTTGTGCCCCTCCTTTGAATGGAAAATAGACTTGTCTTTAAGGAGTTCTTTTCTTCTTTGAGAAGATTATCTTCATACGTTCGACGGACTTGGGGTCGGGTCCCTTGTTCGTTTTAATCGTAGATGTTCGAATGACGGGGCAGGGGGACCCGAAGGATCCCAATGGTTAGGGAGGTTTCCTAACCCCCGGGACCTTCGGCGGTTACGCGAGGCTTATGGCTTTGAGGGGGATTTGCCAATGGCGGCTTTTTTCGCGCCGATGGTTTTTTACTCAACCCGTTTTCAAACCGGACGAAGTCCTTCGGGGACTATTTGGGGGCCGTTCGGCTTTGGTCGAGGCTTGGGTTTAGACTTTTCGTCGGGGGCCTTGTCGGGAGATTTATCGGCCCTGCCGAGTTCGGGGAATTTTACTTGGCCTGCCAAGGTTCGGAGATTTGTTGCTCGGCCCTGCCGAGGTTCGGAGAATATTTTACTTGGCCCTGCCAAGGTTCGGAGATTTGTTGCTCGGCCCTGCCGAGGTTCGGAGAAATATTTTACTTGGCCCTGCCAAGGTTCGGAGATTTGTTGCTCGGCCCTGCCGAGGTTCGGAGAAATATTTTACTTGGCCCTGCCAAGGTTCGGAGATTTGTTGCTCGGCCCTGCCGAGGTTCGGAGAATATTTTACTTGGCCCTGCCAAGGTTCGGAGATTTGTTGCTCGGCCCTGCCGAGGTTCGGAGAATATTTTACTTGGCCCTGCCAAGGTTCGGAGATTTGTTGCTCGGCCCTGCCGAGGTTCGGAGAAATATTTTACTTGGCCCTGCCAAGGTTCGGAGATTTGTTGCTCGGCCCTGCCGAGGTTCGGAGAAATATTTTACTTGGCCCTGCCAAGGTTCGGAGATTTGTTGCTCGGCCCTGCCGAGGTTCGGAGAAATATTTTACTTGGCCCTGCCAAGGTTCGGAGATTTTCCTGTTCAAGCAGATAACTCGGTTGTGCCGAGGATTGATAAGCAGCATCTATTTCCATTTACGATTTATGGCAATATGGTGATATAACCGATTCACACAATAAGTTGCGGGAAAATAGACAACTGGCGGGCGTAAAGGACATACCCTATTGATAGTATTTGCGGAGGTTGTCCGAGTTCCACGTTCGGGGGACGGATTTCCCTTCGAGGTCCTGCAGCTTGTAGGTTCCTGGCCCAATGACCTCCGTGACTTGGTACGGGCCTTCCCAGTTCGGCGCCAGCTTTCCTTGCTCCAGCGGTTTGGATACAGAAGCTTTCCGGAGGACAAGGTCGCCAGGTAGGAAAGTCTTCCCCTTGACTCTGGAGGCATGGTACCGAGCCACCCTCTGTTGATAGGCGGCCGTCCTGATTCGGGCCTTCTCTCTGACTTCCTCCACCAAGTCGAGGTTGGTGCGGAGTTGCTCGTTGCTGGCTTCTTCCGAGTAACTCTCCACCCGCAAAGATGGGAGGCCCACTTCCACAGGGATGACGGCCTCCGTACCAAAAGCCATTCGGAATGGAGTCTCGCCCGTCGGGATTCTCGGAGTGGTGCGATAGGCCCACAAGACATGGTGCAGCTCATCCGCCCACCTGCCTTGGGCTCTAGAGAGGCGAGCTTTGATTCCTTGGAGGAGAGTCCTGTTGGTTACCTCGGCCGCTCCGTTGGCTTGTGGGTGCCCGACCGAAGTAAGGTGGTGACGAATTCCATGCTCTTCGCAGAATTGGCGGAATTTGGAATTGTCGAACTGCTTGCCGTTATCGGTGATTATGGTGTGGGGGAGGCCGAACCGGCAGATGATGGACCTCCACACAAAGTCTCTGGCCCGGGCTTCGGTGATTTGGGCAACTGCTTCCGCTTCAACCCATTTGGTGAAGTAGTCAATGGCGACAAATAAGAATTTTCGCTGTCCTGTCGCCAACGGGAATGGGCCGAGGATGTCCATCCCCCACTTGGCAAAGGGCCAGGCGGAGGATATGGAAACTAGCTCGGCGGAGGGGAGCCTCTGGATGCTCGAATGTCTCTGGCAGGCGTCACAGGCTCGGACTAGATCGTCCGCATCTTTCTGCATGGTCGGCCAATAATAGCCTTGCCGTAGCACCTTGTGACATAGGGACCGGCCTCCCAGATGGTTGCCGCAGATCCCTTCATGTACCTCCCGTAGAGCATAGTCCGCCTCGGATGGGCGGAGGCATCTGAGCAGCGGCATAGAAAAAGACCGCTTGTAAAGCTGGCTGTCAATCAATACATAGTGGGTCGCCTGCAGCTTCAATTTCCTGGCCTCCCTTCGGTCGGACGGGAGCGACCCTTCTTTAAGATAGCTGAGGATAGGGTCGAACCAGGATGGTTCGGTCTCGATTTGCATCACCCGGTCAGCTTCCATGATACTCGGCTTCTCCAGAGTCTCCAGATGGAATTTTTGTTCAGCATCCATCGTCTCCGTGGTTGCCAATCGGGAGAGTAGGTCGGCACGGGCGTTTTCCGATCTAGGAATTTGAATAATTTCAAACTCTGAAAAGTGAGGAAGTAGGCCGCGCACCTCTTGGAGATATCGGACCATATTGGGTTCTCGGGCTTCAAACTCCCCTCGCACATGGCCGGCCACCAGCTGAGAGTCGGTGAAGGCGCTAAGCTTTTCCACCTTCAGGTTGCGGGCGATCCGGAGACCGGCTAACAGGGCCTCGTACTCGGCTTCGTTGTTGGAAGCCGGGAAGGAGAATCGGACGCCATATTCGAAGATCATCCCCTCGGGCTGGTGAGAACAAACCCGCACCGGAAGTGATGGGCGTTGGACGACCCATCGACGTGAAGGAGCCACCGAGCTTCAGGTTTTGGTCCTTCGGGACTTTTTGGGGTAGAGCCGTCTTCCGGGATGGTGCACTCGAGGAGGAAGTCGGCCAGCACTTGAGCTTTGATGGCCGGGCGAGGTTGAAATTGTATGTCGTGCTCGCTTAGTTCGACGGCCCATTGGTCATCCTCCCCGATGTTTCTGGACGGTGGACCACCGCCTTGATGGGTTGATCGGTCAGGACCGTCACTGAATGTGCTTGAAATAAGGTCGCAGCTTCCGGACCGAGGTGATCAAAGCCAGCACTATTTTCTCGATCCTGGTGTACCTCGTCTCCGCGTCGCGGAGCAGCCTACTCACATAGTAGATCGGTCTTTGGATCTTGCCTTCTTGCTTGACCAGTACCGAACAAACTGCTCCCTCGGAAACGGCCAGATACAGAAACAGAGTCTCCCCTGGGACCGGACTACTAAGAAGTGGAGGCGAGCCGAGGTACTTCTTGAGATCTTGAAATGATTTCTGGCATTCAGGAGTCCACTGGAAATTCTTGGCCGATCGGAGGGTTTTGAAGAAGGGGAGGCACCTCTCGGCTGACCGAGCTACGAAGCGGTTAAGGGCCGCTATTCTCCCGGTCAGGCGCTGGACCTCTTTAATGGACGCTGGGGGCGCCATTTGTTGGAGAGCTTGAATCTTCTGAGGGTTAGCCTCAATGCCGCGCTGGGAGACCATGAAGCCGAGGAACTTCCCAGAATTGACGCCGAAGGCGCACTTGGTTGGGTTGAGCTTCATTCCATACTTGCGCAGCGTGGCAAAGCTCTCCGCGAGGTCCTCAACATGCCGCAGCGCTTCCTTGCTTTTGACCAGCATATCATCCACATACACCTCCATGTTCCGGCCGATTTGCTCCTTGAACACCTTGTTGACCAGGCGCTGGTAGGTCGCTCCTGCATTTTTAAGACCGAAAGGCATAACTCGGTAACAGTAGGTACCTCGGTCGGTTATGAAGGCTGTCTTTTCTTCATCCTCGGGGGCCATCCGGATCTGATTGTAGCCCGAATAGGCATCCATGAATGACAGCATTTGGTGGCCCGAGGTGGCATCCACAAGCTGGTCGATCCGAGGGAGGGGGAAGCTGTCCTTCGGGCATGCCTTGTTGAGGTCGGTGAAGTCGATGCAGATCCTCCATTTGCCATTCGACTTCTTCACCATGACGACGTTTGACAGCCAACTGGGGTAGTTTACCTCTCGGACAAAGTTGGCTTTGATGAGTTTGTCGACCTCCTCTTCAATGGCTTTTGCCGCTCTGGGGCGAAGCTTCTCTTTTCTGCTTAACGGGCCTGTGCATCTCGTCCACATTGAGACGATGGACGAGGACTTCGGGGCTAATTCCTGGCATGTCGGAGGCGGTCCAGGCGAAGATGTCCGCGTTGCTTTGGAGGAATCTGATTAGCTCGCGACGAGGCTCTCCCTCAAGCAGCGACCCGATCCTTGTGGTTCGGTCGGGCCGAGCTACGTCCAGCGGTACTTCTTCCAGCTCTTCCACCGGTTCTCCCCGTTGCTCGGCGAAATCCTCGCGGGCGTCTAGCCCGTCAACCTCGGGAATTCTGGACTGAAGGCTCGTGACAAAACATTGCCGAGCCATGGCTTGACTTCCCCGAACTACTCCAACTCCTTGCTCGGTGGGGAACTTCATAGACAGATGCGGGATAGAGACAACCGCCTTAAGAGACATCAAGCCGGGCCTGCCGAATATGGCATTGTATGGGGACCTGAGGTCGGTCACTAGGAAGTCGGCTTGTACAACGGTTACAAAGGGCCAGGTTCCTGCGCGGACCGTCAGGGTGACGATTCCTTCTGGGATGATGACGTCGCCGGTGAATCCCATCAAGGTGGAATCCACGGCTCGAAGGTTTTCCATGAGCAATTTCATCCTGGCAAACACACCGAGGTACAAAACGTTTACCGAGCTTCCACTATCAACCAGGATTCGGCTTACATCATAATTGTTCAAGTTTAGGGATACAACAAGTGCGTCCTCATGGGGAAGCTGTATCCCAAGAAGATCATCATCAGAAAAGGAAAGCTCGCCCGTGCGCGCCTTCTTTGGCACCGGTGCATCACCATTGCCCCCGGAGCCCGATCCGCCGGCCTCTTCAATCATGTTGATGCGGCCAACCACGGGCGGATTTGGTGGAGGAGGGAGTTGTGGGAGCTCGGGCTGGCGATCACCTCCTTGTGGGCTCGGGTGCTCTTCTGAACTGGTCCAACCGTCCCCGCCGAATCAGTCTCTCGATCTCGTTCTTCAGCTGCCAGCATTCTTCAGTGTCATGCCATGCTCCCTATGGTAGCGGCAGTACTTGGCGGGATCTCTCCGGGTGGGTTCCCTCGGAGAGGTACTGGTCGGGGAAGCTGGCGCTCTATCTCCATGAGGATTTGTGCCCGGGGCACAGTCAACGGAGTGTAGCGATCGAATCGCCTAGGGGGACTCCGGGAGCGATTCCTTGGCGGCGGCGGAGGGACTCTTTGGCGGCGAGGTGGCTTGGCCGACGGACAGGGCGGTGTCTGTCGGGAACTTTGGGCTCTTGCTTCTTCTTCGTCTGCTCAGCGCGGGCCATTCTCCGCGACTCCTCGACCCGAGCGTATTTGTCCGCAAGGGCCATCATATCAGACAGACACGGGGGGTAGCTGACTTCCATTGCCAAATAGAAGTCGCTCTCCTTTGAAACTCCCCCCGCTAGGGCGGACATGGCCACCTCATGATTAAGGTGGTCCACCTCCAACATGGCCTTGTTGAAACGGCCAAGATAATTTCTCAAGGACTCCCCCTCTCTTTGCTTGACTTCGGAGAGGGAGTCGGATCTCCGTCGGTGGCGGCGGCTGCTGACGAACTGGCCAATAAAAAGGTGGCTCAGCTCATCGAATGAATCAATGGAACCCGGTTTCAGGGCGTTGAACCAGGTTCGGGCGGATCCTCTGAGGGTGGATGGGAAGGCCCGGCAGAGGATCGCATCAGATGCTCCATGGAACATCATTATTGACCGGAAGCTGCTGAGATGGTCGTCCGGATCAGTGGAGCCGTGATAGGGCTCGACGGTTGGCAGCTTGACATGGGAGGGAATCACTTCCTCCATGATCCCCTTAGAGAAAGGGATGCCCTGCTCTGCTTTGGGCTGAGGCAGGTGGATCTGCTTGGCGGCGTCCAGCTCCTGACGCATTTCTGGATCTGACGGCGGATCTCCTCCTCGCCGGCGAGAGGAGCAGCCGGGCGGGAGAACCGCAAGGACGGCGTCGAATCATGGCGAGACGTTGCCGGAGAGAGGGAGCGGGCTCGCCGAGATCTGGGAAGATCTCTATCGTAACCGGTTCGAGGGACCGGTTTGTCCCCCCGGGGCGATGTGGGGGATCCGCTGATTCACACGGATCAGAGGAGGAGGTTGCCGGTGAAGAAGAAGTCGCCGTTTCTTTCTGGGGATGTGAAGCAGGAGGAGGCGCAAGACGCTCCTGGACCAGGTGGGTGAGAGCCTGGACTTGTTGGACCAGCGTAGCAAACTGGTCCTGGGTCACCGGAATGGCAGGCGGCGACGGAGTCTCGACAGGTGGGGGTTGCGGCGCTGTGGCGCCAGTCGGATCAGGCCTCTGGGAGGCGACCTGATCTTGAGCATCAGAGGTTGCTCCTCTCTTCCGGTTGGCCATCAGAGAGGTTCTTCTCCGGATTAAGATCCTTGTCTCCTTCTTTCAAGTTTTGATGGGACTTGAGCCCTTCCTCTAGCGCCAATCTGTTGCCGCCGGGATCCGTCCTCCGACTGGGCGCGGTCGATCCTCAGGGAGTGGGGTGCGGCGGACCTGCAAAACAGGAAGCCCACACGCGGAAGGACGCTGGGGATGGTCCTCCGCGGAAGGCCCTCCGACGCTCAAGTCAGTGAGGAAGGAATCGGCGATCAACCAGACAATGAGGAGGTGGATCTCTCCGGGAGACCTCTCCAGGGGGGCGGCCAATCGGAGGCTCCGTAAGGGCAGAGCACCGACGAGCTGCCGGGAGAGAGGAATGACCCCAGAGTTTTTGTGCATCAAGAGTTGCGTACCTGAGGGAATCTGCCAATCTGATATTTATAGACTGTCACCTGGGGACTTGAGCATCTTCTGGAAGGTACTGAGGTTGTTACGATACGGGGGTAGATAGAATCAGGCCGTTGTGGGGCCGTTAGAATCCACGCCTTGTCTGTTAAGGGATCGACGACTGGGAGAGCCCCTTGATGTCTTGGGATCTGAGTGAGTAGACCTGGGGCGGTTACAATAGGTCTTAGGCCACGTCTTAACATGATTCCCTGCTCAGGGTGCTGCTCGGGTAGACTTGAGCTCTCCCGCGTCAGGTTCCGCGGAGGTAGACGTCGGGGCGTGGATCGCGAGGTAGCAGCAGGCTACGGAAGCCCGGAGGAGGCCGAGCTAGGGAAGCCCGGAAGAAGCCGAGCTGCGGAGGCCCGGAAGAGGCCGAGCTAGGGAAGCCCGGAAGAGGCCGAGCTAGGGAAGCCCGGAAGAAGCCGAGCTGCGGAGGCCCGGAAGAGGCCGAGCTAGGGAAGCCCGGAAGAAGCCGAGCTACGGAGGCCCGGAAGAGGCCGAGCTAGGGAAGCCCGGAAGAGGCCGAGCTACGGAAGCCCGGAAGAAGCCGAGCTAGGGAAGCCCGGAAGAGGCCGAGCTAGGGAAGCCCGGAAGAAGCCGAGCTACGGAGGCCCGGAAGGGGCCGAGCTACGGAGGCTCGGAAGAGGCCGAGCTAGGGAAGCCCGGGAGAGGCCGAGCTAGGGAAGCCCGGAAGAGGCCGAGCTACGGAAGCCCGGGAGAGGCCGAGCTAGGGAAGCCCGGAAGAGGCCGAGCTAGGGAAGCCCGGAAGAGGCCGAGCTAGGGAAGCCCGGGAGAGGCCGAGCTACGGAAGCCCGGGAGAGGCCGAGCTAGGGAAGCCCGGGAGAGGCCGAGCTACGGAAGCCCGGGAGAGGCCGAGCTAGGGAAGCCCGGAAGAAGACGGCAGGAGGGGGTCAACCTTAGCCGCATCGCACGGATATCAATGCAATGACGATTTTACCCCCCAACAGTAGGCAAAAGTCATATTTCTTATAGTGACGGCTTGCACCCATCCGGGCTTGCAAGCAATGAGCATGCACTTGTCCTTCCTACTTATAGCTTTTTTTTAAAAAAATCCAAACTTCCAATAGCTTTGTTGAATACAATAATATTTAAAAATCTATGTAGATAAAAAATAAAATAAATATCGTACATAAAACTCAAAGCAGATCGATGAGTTAGTTTTTCTGAAGCCAAGTAGCGTCGAAAAGGCTGCTTTCTCTCATGCCACGTGGACAAATATATTAAACCTTGGGAAGTAATATTAATAATACGGGTAACTTCAACGAATTGATCCTGCCTTAATTTTTCTTTAACGCAAGAATGAATGTAACCATGGTATTGATAATAAGGATGAGGCTCCCATCGTCTTCCCATTTGCCGATTCTACCAGCATTTGTAGTTACTATGATGCAGACATCTCCAAGTGAAGTTCATAGCCACTTTTCTTTTAATCGTGAGATGCCAAAGAAAGCCCCATGCTAATCAGAACAGTATATATTTTAAATATATTCTCGGTATTTAATTCTGCTCGAAGGAAGGATAAATTTGATAAAAAAAGTATGAGATGAATTTTATTATTATTATTATTATGAAAGCAAGACAAATAAATGCTTGACCTTTGGAACAACAGTATCACAAAGTATCATGAGTTTTAACTTCTAATGCTATAATAAGAATTAAGCTAATTTAATATGTCATCTTATCAAGTGCTTGTGGCTCAAAGGGCAAGCATCATCGCGCACATCATGCATGCCATGTTAAACGGTTTATATAAGCTTAAGACCACCTAAACAGGTAGATTATGGCTTGTCATTCGCATTTATTCGACTAAATTTTTCTTAATAACATTTATAATTTATAAATATTCTAAATAATATTATTTAAAATTACTATGTAAATTTTATGTTATGTTATTTTTGGATTTTTCTTTTCACCTTTGAGGTTAGGGTCAAAAGCATTTCGAGCAAGTTTTACCTTTTCTCATGCTATCAACAACTTTCATTTTAGCTTCCAAAGACTCATGAGCATTCTTCTTTATTTCTTTTATTTATCTTATTAAAATGCTTTAATTATTATTTATTTTAACCTTTTAAACTCCATTTATATGAGCCATATATATATATATATATATATATATATATATATATATATAGCTTAACATGTTAAAAAATGAAAAAGGTGAATAAAAAAAAAAACTCCCCAAACTTAACTCTTTTTTTTAAATAATTAAAATACCTTTTTAGTTTTAAAAAATTTACTTACCTTATTAAAAGTTTCTAAATATCAATAATTAACTTGCTTAATATGATATAATACCAAAACTATCTCTTACATTTTATAGTTATCATAATACCTTACCATCATTCCATATTATAATATCATGATCTAAAATTATATTATAGTACAATTAAATTACAATACAATTATACTATAATAACATAATACTTTGAAATATTATAATCATTGTTATATCATCATATTATTATGATATAATTTTTAATATTAAATTACATTATATTAAATTAGTATAAAAATAATATTAAAGTATGTTTTTGGTTAGACTTTTTCTTTTCCTTGCACTTTGGTATATCAAATAAATATCACCGAACATTACGTTCGGATATTCCGATAAAGCAATCCTGACGCTCGCGCCGCCCACGGATGCACCGCTCAACCATCGATCCATCCGAAACCATCTCTCACCTAATTTCAAGTCTCCTTGGTCCCACTGGCTCGGTAGTCTGTTCAGTGTCCCTGTTCTAGAGGGAGACCTTTGGGTTATGTTTGGATGTTTGGAATGAAAGGGGAACGAAGGAAAGAAAGTTTTTTTTTGTTTGGAAATAATGAAAGGTAAAGGAAGAATAAGAGAGAGGAAAAGAGGGAAAAAAATTTATAATAATTATACCCCTGGAAATCAACCGCGAACTTGGATAGAAATTTTTTTTCCTTCCTTCTTTGCCTTTTCCTTTCCTTCTTTGCCTTTTCCTTTCCTTCGTTCCCTTTCTTCATCCAAACAGACATTCCCCTTCTTGTCGTGCCCCCTTCCCATTAAATTAACAGCGGATACCGACGCTCTCCGGATCCTATCCCCTGTGCTTTTTAAAGAGGATGGCTCCGTACTCCGTCATCCCCAACGGCGGCAATGAACCGTCACCCGGCCGCCTCGCGGCGGTGTACAGCGAGGTGCAGACGAGCCGCCTCAACCAACCCCTCCCACTTCCCTCCGTCGTCAGAGGGCCCTTCAAGATCGTCGACGGCCCTCTGAGCTCGGCCACCGGAAAACCCGGTATCTGCCTCCCTTCGTTTCTCTCTTTGGGTTCTTGGTGGAAATTTATATCGATGAGGAGGCCTGAGGTTGATGACGATCAGTATTCTTATAACAATGCTTGTGATCTGATGGTATGGGCTGCAGATGAGATACGGAAACTGTTTCCCAATCTCTTCGGCCAGCCCTCAGTATCGCTGGTGCCGACGGGCGCCGCTCCGTTGGAGATGGCCCGGAGTCTTAAGGTTGGCGTGGTGCTCTCCGGAGGACAGGCTCCCGGTGGGCACAATGTCATCTCCGGGATCTTTGGTGAGCGCTTCTTTTCTGTTTTCTTTTGGTCTTCTTTTTCTTTCCTTACCGATTGAGTGTTTTCTTTCTTTGACCTTCGGTAGTTGCGGATGATTTTGTATTTTGGTTGGTTGATTGATTGTTAAATTGATATCTTGATTTTTCCACTGCCCCTTTCTTGTGGTCATGGTAGATTACCTGCAGGATCGTGCTAAGGGAAGCACAGTGTATGGGTTCAGGGGAGGTCCGGCAGGGATCATGAAATGCAAATATGTGGAGCTTACTTCAGAGTTCATCTATCCTTACAGAAATCAGGTGTCTGGCTCGCCCTAATGGTTCTGGCATCTTTCAGGGTTTATGGATCAGTCTCCCCCTCCTTCCTCTGTCTATCCTGAATTTTAATTTTAAAATACTAGACTATTCACACATTCTTACATTGATTAGATACTAATCTTATGAATGAAAAATTTGTTTAAGGAATGCTGATTTTTCTACCCCGGTCTGGGGTATAGGAGTTTTTGTGGTTCTGTCTTCTTCTACTACATTCTTTCTTTCTTGTTTGCTGGAGATGTTTAGGTTTCTTTGTTACGGCATCAAGTAGAGTATATTGTTGGTTTGATGCCGTAAGGTCTAGTTGGTTCCAATAAACTTTGTTGGCTCCAATAAACTTGGTGATGGTTCCTAACAATCGGTGATGGTTATGTTCTGCAACCAGAATTCCCACCATTTTCAGTCCTAAATCCAACCTGTAACTGTAATGCTCTTCCTGCATGTACACTAGAGCCAGATTGACACATGTTCATTCTTAACCCTAACCAACAAACATGGTTGGTAAACTTATTTTGCAGCATTCGATAGGAATATGAGGCTAGATTTGGTCTTCACAATATCTCAGAATGGTCGGTTGAATTGTTCGAAACTCCATGGAAGTTTACAGATCGACAACACACTGAGTTAAATAAGCAGAAAATGGAACAAGACCGCAGATCTTTTAGTCACCCACTAGTTGTAAGACTTATTTGACACCTTAGTCATCAAAAGGGACATGACCCATCACCTTGAGTAGCTTGCTTGACCTGATAATCCGTAGAAGAATCTAGAAATTATGAAGCAATCAACTTGACAAGTGCAACAGCAAGCCATCTATCAGTAGACTGCTTTTCTCAACAAAACTTGACTCGTTTAAGAGCAAGAAAGGGAAAAGGAGCAGGAGTTGTTAGGAGATATTATGCATAAGATAAATTACATTTAATATCATTGAATAAATTGGATTCATATTCCATTATTATGCACTTTGGAAAGACTATTCTGACTGGCATTGGCAACCATACGCCATAGTCACAACCATCAAGCTTTTATTCCAGTTTCTTAGATAGACTTTATGAATCCTCATTTGCTAAGTATCTCTAATTAGGGTTTCCTTTGATAAAATAAAACTCTGCCAAGGCCGGTCCAAAGCCCAAGCAAAGGAGGGTTGCGTTAGGTAGCTAACAGCCAGTGTAAAATTTCATCATTAGATCCTTTAAAAATAAATTTACTAAATCAAACTATGCGAAGGGCTAGGATGTCCCCTTTGAATGTTGACTTAGTCCTGAATAGAGCAGAGTGGAGGAAGCAGATTCATGTAGCTGACCCATGTAGTTGGGAAAAGGCTTAGATGAGTTGAGTTGAGTTGAGTTAGATAAAACAAGTAATGCACTTTAGTTGTGAATATCAAATTTGGATCCATTTCATGTTTCATAATTTCTTTTACAATTTGTTGCCAACCTAATGGCAAACTTTTACCTTTTAATCATGGTTTAGGACTTGCCATGCAATTGGTTTCCAACGTAAAGGCAAACTTTTACCTTTTAATCATGGTTTAGGACTTGCCATGCAATTGGTTTCCAATGTAAAGGCAAACTTTTACCTTTTATTCATGGTTTAGGACTTGCCATGGTTGCTTTTATGTTGACATGAGATGCAGGTTTTGTTGTGAAAACTAAAGGGCTAGATAATAGACTGAAGAAGTGTTAATTAATGGGTGCTTGTGTTGATAAAAAAATGTAACCATCCATTGAG
Organism: Calamus simplicifolius; assembly: GCA_900491605.1. Taxonomy (NCBI): domain Eukaryota; kingdom Viridiplantae; phylum Streptophyta; class Magnoliopsida; order Arecales; family Arecaceae; genus Calamus; species Calamus simplicifolius. The sequence continues at coordinate 471,813 of UESW01001623.1, forward strand.
TGGAGAGAAAGGGGAAAATGTTCACTCTTAGATTGTGGAAAAAAAAAATTAATGTTTGAATAGTAATCATCAAGAAGGGAGCATGAGGCATGATGTATTTGTAATCAAGGTAAAACTACAGAGTAACTCAATAGTCTTGCATTATTCGATGAAGTCTTTAAATCAAAACTGGCCTATCTTAATGTTGCATAACATTAATTGTATTGATATTGCATATCTGTTTGCGCCTATTTGTGCTAGTGGTTCTTATGATACATCACCATGTGCTACCATGTTAGGAATGCTAATCAGTTGTTTCAATTTTTAGTTGGTGGCCTATGAGTATAAATATTTAGCCAATTGTTCTAAGGGCTAACACCTAGCATGACTGATTCCTTCTCACTTGTTTTGTGCAATCGATTTCTTAAATAATGATGAACCTTATGCAGTCTATAATTGCAACATTTTTTTCCATTTTTGTAGGTAAATTGTTTAATTTTAATTTTGTGCTTTTGATGTGAAAACAGGGTGGATTTGATATGATCTGCAGTGGAAGGGACAAAATTGAAACTCCAGAACAGGTGCTTATTGTCTATATGTATCTAAAATGCCTCTTTAGTAAATGTGGTACATATGATGAGTCCTTTTTTCCCCTCTTTATGTGATTTTAAATTTATTTTGTTCTTTTCATATCTTTTACGAAACTGACTGCTATTCTCTTATCTTTATATGCATCAGTTCAAGCAAGCAGAAGAAACAGTTTTGAAACTTGATTTGGATGGACTTGTTGTAATTGGTGGAGATGATTCAAATACCAATGCATGCCTTCTTGCTGAAAAATTTAGGTAAAATGTTAGAGAGAGTTTCAGTTGACTATGCTACTTAATTCATTTTTCACATACTTGATTGGTAATATTGGTGCTCTGATTCTCTGTTCTTATTGTTTCTAATAATAACTTTTTCACCCTTCATATTGGGGGATTAAATAGGGAAAAGAATATGAAAACTCTGGTTATTGGATGCCCAAAGTCAATTGAGGGGGATCTCAAATGCAAGGAAGTTCCAGCAAGTTTTGGGTTTGACACAGCTTGCAAGGTCAATTTCTTTTAACCTTACTTTTTTTCCCTCTATCCCTCTCTTGCTATATCTTGATGTATAAATTTATATTTATCCTCTTACAGTGAGTGAGTGAGTGAGAGAGAGAGAGAGAGAGAGTTCATGTCCTCAAGTTGCCTATTGTACTCAGCATTTTTTAATTGATTGGCATGATGCTCATGCCTGAAGTTGAAAATGCTTGACAACTTCTGTGGTGTATATGATTTAATCCTTAAAGCCTATAGCTTCTATTCAACTCAATTTTTATCTGATGCATGTATATCCTTTGACAAACTTTCACCTCATTTCACTGCAGTCCCTCCCATTTGGAATAGCATAAATTGGAGTGTTTTGGTCTGTCACTTCTGCTCTTGGTGCAGTTTTGACTCACATGCACAATAGAGAACTTTTGCTCCATGAGCATATTTTACACAAGTATAGCTGGAACTTGGTGACTCTATTATCTTCTTCCTTTTTTCTCCTGCTCAGAAAATTTTCTAAAGGAATTAAGAATGGAGTCATAGCTAACTTTTAGTTCTCTTATCATGGCTATCAAAAATTAGTAGTCATGATCCATCTTTTGGTGATCATATACTTCTGTTATTGCTGTGTTCCCCCACCTTGTTTCTACAATTCAGCAAGATGAAATTGGTAACAAATTTTTTAGACCTTCCAGTTGTGAATGATTGCATTAATACAAAATCATTTGTGTTTTGTCAAAGAATGAATTGAATGCCCTCTAATCAAGTGCAATAAGTACTCATCAATGAGTGAGAAGATCACGGTTTTTAGTTTTTGTCACAAGTCTGATATGGTTCTAAAACATGCTAGAGCAGTGCACTTTTAGTTGTATGGTGGGGCTCTGTGCAAGACATGAAATACCCTCATTTTTACCAAAGTTGATAGTAATTTTGTTATCTTATTTCTTGGGGCCTTGCATGAACCTCAAAGTCTGCCATGTATTCTGGTCAACCTAGTTTTCACTCTGCAGCGGACCTAAACTGAACCCTCTCAAACCTCTTCCTAAGTGATTCTCTTTTAGAGGTTAATCAAAACCAGTATTTGTTTTGGAGTTTCAGCCATAAGAGTGCCAAATGTATTCTAGAATTATAAGATCTTTAAGCATAACGAAGTTGTGTGCTAAAAGATCTTAGGAAAAAAAACTTGTAATGTAAATTTGGCTACCCTAAAGTTCAAATCTCATAGATATTTATAACATATTATACTTAAATATTACTTGAAATAGGAATTATTTAAACATTTTATTTTTTTATGCCGTTTTCTAGTATGTCAATTTGTCTATTGTTCCATTGTCAAAACAATGAATCAATACACTGAAAGGTTCTAAACAACACACCATACTTCGAGAGAATGCCTAGTTTATTTTCATGCTGAAAGTATCAAAATAAGCTACCAAATTTGCTGAAGCTGAACTCACTTTGGTTGACTTCAATTTACGCTAATGCTGATTTTGATTTTAGATAAAATCCATCAAAACTATTTCAAATTTATGACAATGGATTGTTTTCTATTTTCGCTGTCTAAGCTATAATATAATTGCCTCTAACGGATGCATTTTCCTATGTCGAAGCTTCTATCATCCCTCAGTAGTGTTGAGAAACCTTCTATTCTCATTAATACACTTTTTATAATGGATAATTGTTTTGTACCGTTTGCCTTTTTAATACAAATATCAAGTCTTAGCTGTTCTTACAATTGGATGTCCCACTTATCAACCATCGCTCTTTCAAAAGATTCAGTTTGCCAACACATTTGCTATCTAATGCTACATTTTTTCCCCATGCTTTGTTATGCAGTGATGTTGCAAGCAGTAGCGTTTTTGTCTTCAAATTTCACCTATATTTTGTCAAACCTTCTATTAATTTTCTTTTGTATTTATATCTACAAAGATATCGGTCTTTGGCAAGTTCTGTTAAATATTTGTTACCCACTTGTTTTTAAAGATTCAAGTTCATGGTTGACATGAGCTTCTTATGAGAGTGGTTAAGCTCCAAAATGAAAACTGAAACTTTTAGTTTCACTTGGAACTGATCTGACCAGGGTTGGTTTCAGAGCATTGGTTCAACTAACCAAATGGAGCAAACATTTTATATATGAATGTCCTCTCTTTTAGTTCTTTGGAGCTTTATTCATTTGCTTTAATTTTGAAAAATAATTTAAGAAAGGCATCTTTTTTCCAAGCTTTGTGCTAAGGTCTAGATTGGACCTCTTAAATAGTGAATACAAGAGTCATAGCCAAATCTGGGATATTTGATTTAGGATCTCCTTTATAGGGTATGGAGTTCAGTAATCCAGAAAGTTCTAAGTATATTCCTTAATTCCCCTCCCATATAGTACCTGGACCAATCTTTTTTGTGTTTAGAATGTGCAGATTGATCATCAACTTTTAAATTATGTTGCAATCATATTTATTACACTTGGAATATTTGGTTTTTACTTTTTTGGAAAGCTGATCGGTTCTGCACTTGTGATTGAGAAAACTGGATAAGGAACACATATTAAAGTGCCTTTTGGTAATTATTATCTTTTTTAAAGAAAGGCAGGATGCACTTAGGAGGGGAGTTTTACAAGTGAGCATAAAAAGGCGGCATGTGATCACAAGGTGGATTATATACGCGAGTGCACTTCTTGCTACTTCAGCATGCATTTCATACTTGCTGTGCTTTGTGCTGTGCATGTCTTTGTGATGTTTCTGGTCCTCAGGCTTCCATCTTGTTGGTGGCAAATGAATTTAAAGCCATTGACTGCTATGTTTTTGTCTTCACTTACAGCTGCATGTGCATACGCATGAAAAATACATACACTTTCTTGATTTCCATCACAAGAGGCTCAATGATTAGTCTCCAATGGGACATGCACGATTTACTTTGTTATTTTAACCATGTAAAAACATTCTGAGACTTGTGGCTGTCTTCTTGTGTTTTAGTCATATTGTTGATGTCCTTACTGATGCATATTGTGGGGTTTTTTCTTTGCAGATATATTCCGAAATGATAGGATATGTCATGACAGATGCTCTGTCAACTGGAAAATATTATCACTGTAAGCTTCTTGATTATCGATTATTGCACAATTAATAATGTGTTTTCAAGCTGCTTTAAGCATTATCAAGATAGATCGTACTACTTGCAGCTGATTTATAGCATTACTGCAGATGGACCTTTCTTGCTTGGAATATCTGGTGAAATATGGCCTCGTAGTTAGGGTTGGTTGCATCTGCATTATTGATTGTTATTGTTGTATGCCTCATATTTAAACATTTGATGATCATCACTTGTATAATGCAGAATCATATGAGGTGGTAAATTCCCATTAAGGCCCAGAGTGAGTGCCTATCTTTCCTTAGCCTGGGGTAATTTAAAATTCAACATGCAGAAGTTATTCAAGTTTTTCATCAAGCAATTGCATTGCTGTTTAGCTGCTCATTAGAAGCGAGTATCTTCATTCGGATATATTTCAAATTTCTCACTCTATCAATGTCTTTTCTGCGCTAATGCCTTTAGACTTTTAATTCATTGAACAATATATTTTCAGCATTGAAAAACATTGAATGTAGATTTGCTGCGTTTTGAAACAACTTTCATATTGTCAGGGTTTTTTTTGCAAGTGTTCTGTTTTTTATGCTGAATATTTGCAAAGCCAGTTATTTGCTTGTCTAAGCACACTAATGCTGATATTTGCAAAGCCAGTTATTTGCTTGTCTAAGCACACTTGAAATGCTGATTCCTTCTGCAGTTGTGAGGCTTATGGGGCGTGCTTCTTCTCACATCACTTTGGAATGCGCTTTACAAACACATCCAAACATTGCTGTCATTGGAGAAGAGGTACTTTAATTGTTTTCATGCAGATTTTATTTTAAGCAAAGTATTTGAAAATCTTTAACTCTGCATGATGTACTTTTATTCAGATTACTGGTTCAAGATATTTTTGTCGCTCCTTTCCAATTCTGTGCTAAACAATGATAGACATTTCATGCACTTGTTGCTTCTTGTGGCCCCTTATTTATGGCATGCCTGGCGCTTGTGATGGCTTGCTTGGTATTGTAGTGTCTGATCTGATTTTGAATTTGTGTATTCTAGTTAGGGTTTTCTATCTTAATGAGATGGTTGAATCTCTATGTTTTATGAGACAGTTTATTGAAATTGTTCGTTTGTATAATTGTTTAATGAGAATTTTACAAATTCGAAATGAGGGTCTTGTGATACGAAGTAACGTTTAAAATGGTTAATTGTCTTAAATAAATCAATATGTACCATAATGGTGCAACAATATCTTTTGATTTGTTAATGTTTTTGTAGCCAAAAAGTGTAGGGAATTGCATTTCTGGAATGGATTGGAGATATCCAAATAAAATAAGGTATAATAACAAAGGAATCATGCCGACCATCCTTGTTGGGACACTAATCCAAAGCGTTCCCTATATATATTGCATATGCTGAAACTTGGCACCAGACATCTTAACATTTTGTTTTGGAAAATTCAAGGATGAACAATAAGTGCCCAATATTCTCTTTTTCAGGCCTCTGGATATGGCTGGTAGAAATCCATTTACATTATTGATTCTTATGTAAAGCCTTTCACAATGTAAATATCTTTGTTTGTGCAATTATTTGTTATTCTATCTTTGCTTCTAAGGGTTTTGTATATCTCTTCTTAGATCCTTTATATTGCATATTTTCTGCCTAAAAATTCTGCTTTATGGTCCCTCGCTATATGCTTAATGACTAATAGTATGGCATCTATTTAATACATTTCATTTTAACTGCCTTCCATAATACATTTCTAGTGGGCAATTGCATTAGTACCAAAATGGTTGCTTGTAATACATGGCTTGTGTGCATAATCATTTAGAATATTTACATTCATAGATTTTGAATGCCTGTTCATGACTTTCTTCTTTTAATTATTTATAGGGCATCTCTGTTTGTTTTTTGCAATTATATGACCTTATCATTTGTTGCAGGTGGCTGCCAAGAAGCTTACGCTAAAAAATGTCATAGATTACATCAGTGATATAATCTGCAAGCGTGCAAAACTTGGTTACAATTATGGAGTCATACTTATACCAGAAGGTTTAATTGACTTTATTCCAGAGGTATGCCATACTTTTAATTTCCTCTAGTCTCAGATTGGCTCCAAAGGCCCTTTAATTTGCCCTACATTATTAATAGATTTACAATTATTGGATTAGAGAATGCTGACATACTGCTATTTTCAGGCTCAGCAACTTATAGCAGAACTAAATGAGATCTTAGCTCATGATGTTGTTGATGAAGAGGGGCTGTGGAAAAATAAGCTTGGCACTGAATCTAAGCTTCTCTTTGAATTTCTGCCCCAAGCTATCCAAGAACAACTGTTGTTGGAAAGAGATCCTCATGAAAATGTTCAGGTACTTAAGTTTCTTCTTTAGTTTCTCTTCCCTGTGTATTGTGTGAATCAAATAGTCATGCCTATTGTTGACCATGTGTTTTCATTTGAAATAATTAGGTCGCCAAGATTGAAACTGAAAAAATGCTTATTTCTATGGTTGAAACTGAGCTGGATAAGAGAAAGTTAGAGGGAACATATGCAGAGCAGTTTGAAGGGCAATCCCACTTTTTTGGGTAACCATAATACTCACTGGCCATTCTTTCTTTTTCTTTTTCAATTGTTATGAGTTTCATGAAAAATATTCTCTTAGATTTTTAGCTGTCATGCATCTGATCAGCAAATTTTGTAAGGATAGATTTGGAGCTTTTTATCACATTATAAACCCACTGTAACAGAAGTGCCTTTGCACATCTTTCTGCTTTTAATTTTTGCAATATGGATTTGAATTGCAGTTATGAAGGAAGATGTGGTCTGCCAACAAATTTTGATGCTGCATATTGCTATGCATTGGGTTACGGTGCAGGAGCTCTTCTCCACTCCAGAAAGACTGGCCTCATTTCTTCGGTATGTTCCATCTATCGCCTAGTTTCAATTATTCTTCACTTTAATAAATTTGCATATGGTATTCTTTCTTAATTTTTGTACTCATCCGCTTAATGCAGCCTCAACCATATTTTCTGAAATTTGGATGCACTATTTCTTGAAAATTGTTTTTGTCTTGATTGGAACGGATATTATATTTAGCATGGAAGAATGCACCTTAGTGGCCAAAAAATTCTACGGTATAAAGGACCTTTCTTGAATATCCTTATCATATCTTCCTCATAGGTTTTTTTTTCCATAAAATTTTCTAATTTTTGTCACTTTCCCTCCTGCATCTGAATCCGCTTTCAAAACCTGCTCCTACTTCAGGTAACTAAGAAATGCATCTTCTTGCATTTGGTTGTAACATTGATCTGCACAACAGTTGATGTCATAGCCAATGTTATCCATTTCACTGGACATTGATTGAATTCACTTTCCAATGTTGATGGAGATGTTTGTTATCAAAAAGTTCAACTCTGGATTTTAGACTGATTGCATCATTTTTTTCCCTTGAACTTCTAACAGTAGGTTGACTTATAAAACTGCGAGAAGGTAGGAATCGAAGGTGGCCCTGTTAGCCATCTAAACTCATGTAGTCCTGTCATTATTCTCATTCAGCAATTTGTGGTAATGCCTTTGCTTTCTTGTCATAATTTCATTGTTATATTATGAGTAGTCTACCATTTTCACTCTTCACGTATTTGTTGTGATCTAGAATCTACCTTTTATCTTATTTTTGCTATCTCGACGATATCTTTACCATCCTTTGAATTCTATTTCTGACATATTCCGAACACTGTATTTTACCTTAACGACTTCTTAGCTTGACTTTTGCAATTTTTTTTGTATGATTACTATAATTTACTAGTCATTATTTCTTAGGACACAATTATATCTAGTGTCGAATGTTCGCTTGCTATTATGAAAAAGACAAATTTAGAAGAATTTTTTGATAGGTTACATTAAATAAGTGAAGTTTAACATCTTGTTGCATGCCAATTTGTCTCAATCTTTTCTTAGCCTATCTTTGCCTATCAAAAATATAGTCTGAAATTTGATTGTTGCCTATAAAACTCAGATCTGATCGAATCCTGGTCTTGACCGAATCTATAGAAACCTATGAGTCAAGTCTCAAACTAATCCTTGACTTGGAGCCAGATTTTGTGGGATGTGGTGGGTTTGGGTAGACTTGTCCTGATTTTCTTGCTCTCTGGACTGGATTTATTATTTTCTTGCAACAATAACTATTTATTTTGATAACTTAGGTACAAGTATGACCAACATTTTCCTTGCTCTCCCACCCATTTCTCATGGATAGTATTCTTGATTTTGTATTATTATGCAATTTATGAACAATGGGAAATACCATATGGAACTTCGTCTGATCCAAACACATCCAAGATCTCAAGTGAATGGATTGGGTTTTAGTCTGATTTATGATTTGTAGCCAATACTGATAATAGCTTGGGTTGTTGGATCAAGGCAGACTTGTATTTAGGCCAAATCTGTTATGTGGACAATGATGCATACTCTGCAATTAATGCCTATTTATTTGCATGATCTGGTTACACTTTTAATTTATTATCCTATGTTCTTCATATTCTCACATTATATAGCAAGACTAGTCATCCCAGATGTAAATCTTATTTTCCACTTTTTGTTAACATGGCTTTAAGAAGCTCCCAACAATCTTATGTTGGATTGCTCTATTATAATTGTAGTAGTTTTGTCCTTGGATTATGATGGTGGTATAACTTTATTCACATTTGCAACTTTTTCCCTGCTCATTGGATAAGGATCTTCATATTTAATGGTGAGAATAATACATGTCATGCATCCATTGGCATTTCTATAATTTCAGTAATGCTATCCTTTTTTGGCATTATTTCTTCTAGGTGGCGAACTTGTGTGCCCCTGTGGAGGAATGGACTGTTGGAGGGACTGCACTGACTTCATTAATGGATGTTGAGAGGAGACATGGTATGTGATAAGATATCCTTGTTCCTTCTGTTTTTATTCCATTTTATTTTTCTTTTTTATCTATATTTCTGGTTTCCATGTTCAGAGATTAGGCACTATGAGTACAATGCCAACACTCCAAGGGTAGGACTTGAGCCTTTTAGCAGCTCTGCTTCACCTTAAAGTCTTAGATTATGCTTCTCTAGTTCCATGCAGCCGAATTGTCAGCCCCTCCTCTTTGTGTTATCCCATCCCACTGTCTTAGGTTGCATGTATAGCATGTTTGGAGTTTTATTTTTCTCTTATAGGATAGACCATGTGCAATGCATGTGGATGAGAAACAGACGCACCTGGGGTTTTAGCTTTGTATGACAATGCATGTGAAAGTATCATGTCTATTAAGTGTCATGTCTTTCTTTTTAGTTGACATGCTAAAGCCTCTGAACTTATTTCCTTTTCAGAAATTTTTTTTATACCAATATTGTGCAAGTATTTTTGCTCTTATGATGTAAATTAATGATGACAACTCTTTGCAACTTGACCTTGGACTTTTATGGGGAAAATGGAAAAGCATGGTTGACTGGGTGAGTTAAAAGATGGAAGTTTATAGGAAGACAGGTGTTAGCATTTTCACTCTTGCAACATAATGAGATATATGTTTGCCTAATTCTCTGTGTTCTCCTCTATCAAGCCAAGCTTGGAACAAGAATGTTTGTTTGTGGAAATGGACATTTGGTTTTTTGGAGATTGAAAACATTTACAACATGTTAATTAGGTGAATGGTAACTTTATCTGAGCATTTATGTTTAATTTAATAATTGTACTAGTTGTATTGAAGTAATTGCAAGTAATTGTTGGCTGAAAACTATTGCAAGCTGAATTAAAGAGGCATTTGTAACTCTTCTGCTTTTCTTGCACATAATTAGGTTATATGTGAAACTAGTAATGCATGTCTATGTGGAGAAAGTTTGGTGGATTTATAGGGGGCTGGCAATTACCTGGCTAGGTTGTATTATCAAAAGCTTTTTTCTATTTTTTTTAATTATGGCATTGTCATTTTATTTTTAGTTTTTTGATACATTAGTTGATCAGCATTTTTTTTTAGTTTTTTGAAAGTTTAAAGCCTTGGACTGGATTCTAGTTAGGTGTTCTATAGAATGATCGACATCCTAGGTGATCATTTTAATTTTTCCTAGGTTGCATGGTGAGCATTAATGATTGTGTCCAACTTTTTGTACATGGATTACGTGTAAACTTTCTGTTGAAGTTACCTTCCCTGTATAAAAAGCCTTGACAATGTATGGGTATGTAGGCAGCGTGCCATATTATCCTTTGTATTTGATATATTGTTTTTAATAAATAGAAATCAACTAAATTTTATTTGGTTGTATCTTTGTCTTGCTTTCCCCTTTCTCTTGGTGGTATTCATTCTAAGATGAACTTTTGTTCACATATTTCTGATATGAGGGTGTTGAAGTCTATGTCATATCTGGTTTGTGGATCCATCACATGAATAAATGGTCTGGTTTAAGTATATTCATCGCGTGGATGACTAAATCTAATTATAGAAACTATTTTAGAATAATGTGTTTGGTGTTTTACTCTCTCTTTTTTTTTTTTTTTTGATTGAGTTGTACGTCTTGTTTGTTCGCATACAGGTAAGCTCAAGCCTGTGATAAAGAAGGCAATGGTGGAGCTTGAAGGTAGATGTGCTGCTCATGCTAACACCCAAGGCTGCTCTTTCTGTACTGTTTCTCTTTACCAGCTCGCCAACCTTTTCTTTTGGTTTAATTTTTCAGGTGCGCCATTTAAAAAGTTCGAGTCTATGCGAGATGAGTGGGCCCTCAGTAACAGATATATCAGCCCAGGTATGTTATGTCCTTCATTGAATTATTGATCTAAATCTCTTGCTCCTGCAGTATGACTTGGATTGCTTTTAATTAAATATTCTTGGACCTTTTACCTCTTCGCAGGCCCCATTCAGTTTTTTGGACCCGGAGCCAATGAGGTCAATCACACACTACGACTAGAGCATGGAGCTTCGGCATAGAGATCCAATGTAGCTAGCGTGCTTTCGATAAGGAGAAACCTCAAGTTCAGTATGCGTTTCTCCTTGTATTACAAGGTTAATAAAGACTTCGAGAGTCTTTTTTTTTTTTCAGATTGCAAATAATAGCATCTATGGTGTTTTTAGAGCCGTACATCAGATTGAAATTGGTTTCTTGTTGACTGATGTTCTCATTTTAGCATAAATTATTACAGTTGGATTTATCGTGAAGCAATCTAGCTATTGTAACAAGGAGTCTTGATTTTGAGGAGTCCGCTCTTTTTAACCCCTCCAGCAGGCCAATCTTTACACCATTTGGGCTGGGCTTTGGGCCATTTTCGACCACCGCCAATCAATCAATCCATCTACTTTCTCTGGCCGTGCTTCCATTGCCAATTGTATACCCTTTTTGCCTGGCATCGTCTGTAGTGATGGTTCTTGGCAGCTTGAGAAGCAAGTGGATAATATCTGACTGCTCCTCTGGTGCTGAATTAAATTATGTACTTAGTAGGGACATTAAATTGATTTATTATGGATGGCTCAACCACAAATTACTGAATCAACAATGTGATGCATACCCAAGCAAATCCACGCTTGCTTTTAATCTCATAGGTGAGTTTAGAATGTTGTGCTTAATTTTATTTTTTAGAATCTAATTTGATCAAGGGGCAAAGATACTAAAATGAAGAAATAAGATATCTATGTTTTTAATGAACGATTAGCTTGGCACCTCAAGAGTGATCTAGTCCTAGAAGTGTTTTTGAGGAGGCTTGATATTCAAGTGTTAGTGTTTCTTCATTAAAACAATAAAAGTGTATTTTTGCAATCCCCAAAAAAATAAGGGAAGACGGCTTTTAGGAATCTTTTGTACAAATTGCAAATCAATAGAATATGCAATACTGTGGTGGATGTTTTTTAAATTAGAGGGTGGTTTTATATAACCAAGTTGTAGTGTCTCACAGAAAGGAAAACATGTCTTTGACCATAGTACAAAAAAATAGGTGGCCTCAAGCATTTTATTGAAGGATCACAATTGATGAATTGAATAATTTGTATTGGTCTATTAATTGTCTAAAATGGCCTCTATGAAGTCTGCCCCCACCTTATTCATTGAGGCAAGCTTGTTGAAAATGCTTTGGGCTTTGGGGCAACGGCATGTAAAGTGAAGCATATGTATGACATATATAGATTTATTGCTGGAGCACATCATGCATTATAAGTTATGCCATTTATGGAAGGTTTGCACATTTGGCTTTGATTCAAATATGCAATCCATCATAGGAAATTGTGGGTTTCTTATATACTTAGCATGATGTTAGGTGTCTAGCTAAATGACAAATTTCAATTTGAAAGGATGTGCTATTCTAAATTGAAGCTTTGCAGTTTGTGTGATCATTGAAACTCCAAAACAAGGTCAAGTAAATTTGAAATATATTAACTTCAAGATATTTGCGTGTTTGAGACCTCTGTGACATATTTTTGTTACTAAATTCAATACAACAACCAAGTTCAAACGAAAAACATTTACTATCTTGATTTTTTCACACTTTTCTATAAATTTATAATAATTCCCATTAGCTATTTTCATTTGAAAACAAACAAAAAAAAAATCCATAAAGCTTATGCTTGGCCTTAAATGTTGGGTTTCATTCCAGAGCTTCGGTAGCAATTTAAATGCTTATCTTGTGGCTCTGCCTGGTTCAAGAAAATGGTCATGCTATTAATTTTATAATTTTGTAAGCTAAAGTATATTTGCTCGCCAACTGTCTAGAAACCTACACTAATTTTTTTTTTGGTGATGCATGTTTTGCTTTTATTCTATTGCTATTTTTTTTAGAGAGGAGGGAGACCTGCCTGTTGTTAATTACCAAGGCTCAACATTGGTTTCAGTTTTAGCCAGGTTTGTGGAGTTCTGTTTTCAAGTTTCCACAATTTCAGAAGTTCTGCTCCATGATTGGAGTTTTGGTCAAAAAAATTGAGAAAAGCTAAAAAGAGAAAAATATAGGAAAAATAAAAATAACCTAAGAAATGTTATCCACAACATTTTAGATTATTTTGTGCTGTATATTTTTTGGTTGGATGTTTTATAGCTTCTTTAATTCTGTAGTTTTGTTGGTTTTGGGCTAAAGTTAATATCACATATAAATGCAACTAAATTTATTCGTATTTTGTGGGTATTAGTGTTTTAAGCACCATACTGTATGAGGTGTTACTAGGCATACCATACGATCAATGGGGGCATTAGTAGCAATACAGAATCCAATATACCCCCTATACTACCACGTGCTACCATTTGCTTTGCCAACTCCAATGGTGTACTATGTGTTGGTGCAAGGGCTTACTCTATTGTACTAGAGAGATGTTGGGATTGGGTTGGTATTGAGGTGTAAAATAGTCTTGAATATATGTTTTTATAACCTCTTAAGCTTTAGCTGCTCACAACTTCATTTTTAGTAGACAAAAAATATATTAAATTTGCACATTTTTAAAAACATTTTTGCGATTAAGGTTATTTAATTAAATGCATGTAGTTATAGATTATCTTTATTACTTTATGTAAAAATATTAATTTTGTGATATGTTATATATGAAACTGTTCATGTTAGTCTTTGTAAATTTTTGCAATAGTAGTTTTCCTATAGACTTGATTTTTTATGGGTTAAATTTATCATCTAACTCCTTTTTTAAACCAAGATAAAGAAATAAATAGCATTAAAAACTCAGACCATATAGTTCATATATTTAAATAAAGAAACAAATTTAGTATGATTGCAAGCACCAATATTATACTTGAAAAATGTACACATTGTGAGTTTTGATTGTAAATGGAAGAACCATTTAAATTGGATAAAGATCTGTCGATCTTGGTCAATACTGATAGAACATCAAATTGGAGGTCAATATTAGTTCAGTCTGGCTGAAACTTAAAACTTCACCTAGGTTAAAATTTTGGGATGCGCCATCTAGGTCTATTTTAGAATCTCCTATTCATGATATGAGTGGCATATCTATGACAACGATGCCTGATTTATTTTTTGCTTTTGTTAATTAAGGCAACATTGTTCAATTTGTGTGCCGTGAATTGTTTGTCAATTCATAAATGCACCTTTAAATGCATCCTTTTCGTTAGGATTTTTTAACTAAAGCTGAAACAGTACTTGACCCCTCCATTAACAAAGAACTGAAAAGGGAGTACGTGAAGGAAATCCCTTGGAGTCCCACCTTCACATCATTGTACTTTTCTTAAGCTTATCATGACCACTAGGTAATGGCTCTTGCACTTCATGTAAGTTATCAAAATTGTCCTTTCAACTTACCTTCCTCAATGCAAAACCCATATATTTTCTCCTTAGCAACTTCAAAAACCACTTGATAACTTTTACTTAATACAAGCAAACAAGAAGAATAAAGAATGACCTTAAAGGAACATGTCTTTAAACTATTTAGCTGGAAAGGGACTAAATTCCACTACCTGTTCTATATTTGGTCATTAGATGTCAATATTTAATTAGTTTTGGGATTACTAGAAAACCTCTTTCTGCCCCAGTCGCTACTGGTTTCAATGAGTAAACATTATTGTCAGCTGTTGAATTTGTTATATAGATAGGAAGACAAGATTTTCAAGATCCTTTTTAAACTTAATCCAATTTTTGTTGCATTGTACCTTTGTTTTAGATTGTAACCAGCAGATATATCGTTCTCATTTGTCATACTCAAACGTGATGCAAACTGTTAAGTCATGCCTAAGTGGCCCCACACTAGGCAGCCAAGGCTCAGGCTTGCAAATGAACTAAGCTATTCTAGAGCTTCTCAAGATTAGCTTGATATGGCTCATTTGAGCTTCACTAAGCTAGAAAACAAGCTGAGCTCAAATAGTAATGAAAGCTCAGCTCATAAACGAGTCGATCCGAAACACTAATGGCTTGAAGTACATACAAAAATATAGCTCAGCTACGTAAGAAGCTTGGCTCATGTTCTTATGGGCCAATCTTGAAGATGTTTTTTTAAGCTTCACTCAAGATTGCTCATAGATGAGTTGATCCTGAGCACTAATGGCTTGAAAAAATATATAGGAGGTTGGCTCTACTGCATTAGAAGCTCGGCTTATGTTCATATGGGCCAAGCTTGAACATATTTGGTTAAGCTTCTCTTAAACTTGCTCATAAATAGTTGATCCTGAACATCAACGGCTTGAAAAAATATATAGGAGCCTGTTTTCACTCCATAAGAAGCTCGCTTATGTTTCATATAGTCCAACCTTGAACACATTTTATTAAGCTTGACTCAAGCTTGGTCAGCCCTTTTATATAGTGAGCCAAACCAAAGCAAGCTACTCACCATGGCTTGGCTTGCTCAAACCACAACCATTAGTCATGTTTGAAATAAAAAGGGGATATGAAACAATAATGGTTGAGGCATCAAACGGACATCAAGTGATTGATATCATATTTCCAAGAATAGAACTTTGTTTCAAAGGGTGAATCCATCAAGCTTGTTCAACCATTAAAAAGTAATCTTAGTGTAGGATGTTTTGCTCATGGAGATACAAAAATAGTTATTCAAGATCTATTATGTGTCCATGACATTTTTACTAGTTATACTAGCAAAGTATCAATTCTATTACACCCCTCCGTGTGGTATTCTACCAACACATGGTGCTAATCTCATTTTTGCTATGCTTACACCAATAGATGTATTGTGTGGCTACAAAATACTATACCATACTAGTCCCATTCTAGTTTAAACTAGTATGGGTTTAAGTATTGAGACTTAACCTTGTTTCAAACAATATTTGATACTCTTTCATCATCCAACCAAACCTAAATGTCATAGTTTTCAAGTGATTGGATCTAGCACCAAGTTCAATGAAATAAAGGATCATTTTGGTATTAACAATTCAGTTTTTCCTGTTGTTGCATAGAACAAAGGTATCATTTATAAACAGTAGGTAATAACAAAAGGAGATCTTTAAAAGGAAGAAAACCTCAAACAATGCTCTATGTCAGTTCATTTTGATAGTTGTAAGCATGAATAATAGACAGAAAGTAGGGTGTGGGCTATTGTGCAATAGGTACTCTTGCCAACAAAAGCCAAGAGGCAACCATTAATTAAGCCGAGAACTTGGTCAAGCTGTAATGTTCTTCCATCTTCTTGTACCATGCCTTTAGGAAGCTACAACCTTCTATTTACTAATGTCTAGCATATGCTATGCACTTGAGAGCAGTGATTCACGTCTCGGCAAAATGGGGGCTGACTCGGTCATCCATCCCATCTCAAAGAGATTTCAAGACCAATCTCGATTGTCTCATTCCATTCTGTCTCGACCATAATTTGTTGACATTATAATTTTAAATAGATCTAATTTATTCTAAAAATATAACTTTTGAAGTTCAAATATATTTAAAAATCAAATCAAATGCTAAAGATTTACAAATAATTTTTTTTAAAAAAGAAAAGCATCCCAAACAAGTACCGAAATGCTTGACTGAGTCAAGGATTACGATGGGACAGAATGCAAAGCATTTCATTTCATGAAAAAATCACAATATCCTTGTCCCATGAGATTTAAAACCTTACTTGAGAGCACATTCATTAGGCCTTTTCCCACCTATTTGGGTTATCTTTGTAGATTATTATTTGCTAACTTCTTTTCTACTTTTGCAAAACTGAATTTGTAAAGAAATAGAGATCAAATCAGCTGAAATAACCAATATGAGCGAGGATTTTAAAGATAGAAAGAAAATTGTGACTTGTGGTAAAAGCCAAAGAAGAAAGAAGGGAGGAATGTGATGGAGATACTTTGCTTAGTTTCTCTCTCAAATTCAGAACGGGCCCTACATCGTTGGTGAAAGCTTTGCACTTTGGAGTCTCTCCAAGATACCTTGCTATAATATAGTAGAATCAGGCACATGTAATGATGCCTTAAGAATGTTTTTGTGAAAGTTACATAAAAATAAGAATTAGATGCATTATGCAGATTTTGGAAGAAGCATCCATAAGGTAATATGAAATTATCCAATGTCAATATGACCTTAAGGAGGCAAAATGATGGTCATTTGTGTAGAATCCATAGCGTTTCTATCCTTTTAATGAAAACATATTATTTTTCTCATGTCAATTAAAGGAATTAGACTTCCAAGATGCTGTTACAAAAAAAGGAATGTAGTTTATAGAAGAAAAATCTGAGTTTTTTCATGCCCCTTAAGCTTTCTCTCTTTTGTAAACCATACAACCATGCTAATATCTTAAACATCTAACCTCAAAATCTCTTTATCCTGGGCATCTGAGCATTAGAGACTATGTTTTGTGGTCCTTTCCTGCCTTTTATGTTAGCATTGAAAGTTAAGAAACAATGCAGGAATTTTGGCTTACAGTGTTAGAATTCTGTAATTTAAGATCGCTTAGAAACAGACACTATTTTTTTTTTTATTTAAGCATGGGTTATTCTGAAAGTTATGGAATTTTTGCTATTTTCCCTTTTTTCCCCATTAAAACATGAGGAAATGGGAGAAATTTGTTCATAGCATGTTTTTTTTTACTGCATTTTAATATCA
The DNA here is from genome assembly GCA_900491605.1 of Calamus simplicifolius. Classification (NCBI taxonomy): domain Eukaryota; kingdom Viridiplantae; phylum Streptophyta; class Magnoliopsida; order Arecales; family Arecaceae; genus Calamus; species Calamus simplicifolius. The sequence goes on from UESW01001623.1 coordinate 489,423, forward strand.
TTCTTGGTTCTCTATGATTACTAGCAAAAGGGCGTGTGCAATGCTGTTTAAGAATGAAAAAAAGAAAGAGAAGTATTGCATTAATTGTTAACTGAAAATAAAATAAAAAAAGAAATATACTGAATACACAAAACAAAGTAAAAAATAAAGGAAATAATAAGAAAACAGGAAAATAGAAACAAATTACAAATAAACCAAAAATGAAAATACAAAATCTAAGATCAACAACAGATTATCTAATAATAAATAAAAAATGTAGGCTAGAAAATACTAACATTAAACTAAATAAAATTACAACATATGAAACCAAAAATAGAGTGTCTAACAAAAGACATAAACTAGGAAATGCAAAATAGGAAACTAAAAACTACATAAATTGGAAAAAATGAAACACAATAAGTAACATAAAATATAACTAGATAGTTTCAGTAGGAAATCATAATGAGAAGTTTTTGGGATAAAAAGGCGAAAGTAGAGAGATTCCATGTTGGATAAAGGGGCTAAAAATTTGTGTGAGGGGTTTTATTCAAGAAGTTTTATGTTAAAATGAAGCATTTAGAACACTATTAATCAAGTTGCCATAATTGGAGGCATGGTCTTTGGTGCCAGCTTATAGTTCAAAGTATCACACATATTGTTCAACCTGATAAAGGTATCCATATGGTACTCAAGCTTTTTAAACATTATACCGATCCATGGTATAGTCATTGTCTTACCTCCAGTAGTGGTACGAGGATGTATCATGTCAACCTGAGCCATAGCATTAAGCTACTATTATGGGGTTCAATGCAGAGGATTGAAACCATTACATGAGGTAACTAATAGGAGACAATAAGAATGATGTACTTAGAGAAGATAGAGGACAAATTAGAGGCAAAGAAAAGTAATAGATGGACGAAGGTTGACATAGGGATTATACAGAAGTGGGATTGGAGGGAGAGATATTTATTGATGAAAAGTAGAGGACAAGCAATGTGTGCTTCAATCTTTGTCTCTGTGAGAGAGAGAGAGAGAGAGAGATCTCAGGTGGCAATGATCAGAGATTTAGGGGACTCTTGGAAGGTAATGGGTTGTGTCAACTTAGTGGAATAAGAAATTGAGACTGCTTCATGGAGTTCAGGTATTTTATGAAAAAAATGGCGTATAGGTATTCTCGAAATATCCTTAAAATTAAAACTCTCTTTTTAATAAATTTCCTAAATGATGGACAAGTAGTTGGGAATTGTGACTATAGAAAATATATTCTTTTAAGTCACCAAAATTCTTTCTTGTAGAAGAAAGAAGAGGATGGAATTTTACTTTAGGCATGGTTTAGAAAAAGAACCTTTTCATATTAGGGATTAGTGCAATGGGAATTGAGATTGAGCACCAGAGATAAGATTTAGTTGCTAGATCAAATTATTGAAGGGGATAAGGGAGATACTTGTCAATGATCGAATTGCCAAAGTCTAACTCATGATCACAAGGCATATATGTGATCGAGAGGAGAGGAAAGGGATGAGGATAATCATTATGAGATCGAATATGGGAGAAAGAGGTCATGGAGTGGAGATAGAGGCAGTGAGTCATCTAGAGAAGATCAAGATTTGGAAAGAGGGAACAGAGAGAGGCATGGGGTGTTTGGTGTGAAGATCGAGTGAGTTTAGGTTGTTGGGAAAATTAGCTGGCAACTTGACCCTAGTTACCATTGATTTTAGCCACAGTAGCTCAATCCATAATTGATTTGGCTGTTTGTTGGCTTGGTGCAGCTCAGCAATTTTTTTGTAGATTGAGCTACTGCAGCTTGCTGGGTGTAATAAACCAAACAATCTGTTTCACTGAGTGGCTACTGTTGGATCTGAAGGAGATCTGGCAATGGCGAATCAAATAGCTACTAAGTAGGGCATAATATTTATGAGGGCAATGGACTGAAATTGATTATCTATATTTAAACTAGCTTCTCAATTGCACTTTATGTTGAGTTAGAATCATGTGACCTACTAGCATATATCACTATGAAGTAATAGCAAAGTGATGCTGTTGAAGAGCGAGGCTTAACAGGCTTGTTACAAGAAAGAGGTTGATGGTGGGAATATCAATGCCATTATTTCCCTCATCTCATTCACCCTTTTGCTTGAACCTAGAAATCCCTCCTCTCTTGATGCCAGGACAAGAGCAGCTGTTCATTACCGCTCACCCATCCATTAGCCTAAGGCCCAATTGAGGTGCTTTAGTAGTTGTTTGACCATCGACAATTCTCAAATGGTCTTTCAGGAGCCTACCTACTACCAAAACGGCTTGAAAGTTTCTTCTTCTTCTTCTTCTTTTTCATTTTGGATTTTGTCTTGTCATGCACTCTTTTAAAATAGAAGGAAAAGAAGAGGAACAAAAGAAGAAATTTTTTCCATGATATGTTGTACTAGTGTGTACTACCCCAAACTGAGTGTATCTTGTCATACCAGTATCGAATCGAGACTCGGTGCAGGAGGTGTACAAAGACTCAGTCCATTATATCAATCCATGTACCGGCATACTAGCACTGTACTGGTATGGTTTTGGTACGGGGCTCAGTGCCAAGAGGACAAACCTTGCTTTGTCCTCTTTACCTTTTTTTGCCCCTTTTTTCTTATATGTTCTCTCATGATCTCTTTTTCAATCTTTGTGACGCAAATATGACATTTTAGTTAACCTTATGGATCTTCTTTTTTGGTGAAAACTTGTCAAATTTGTACTTGTTTAGGTTTAATTTTTAACGTTTTGCATTTGTTATGATTTATCACTCTTATATTTGACTAGGTGGATTTATATGTTATTTGTCTTGACTTTGACTAATCTAAGCTCCTATAGTTCTTTAATGGATTTTTGGTAATTTATATGCAATAAACTTTGTTAATTTTGACCATTTTTATTGTTGTTTCAAGAATAGACCACCTAAATCACTAGGCAGTCTGCCTAGATGGTCATGTGGTTGGGTGTCTCTTCTGACTCAAACTTTCTAGCTGCTTTGACAATCTTGCTTATAAACAAGATTTATCCTCACTGGTTTGTGGAAGTCAATTTCAGCTTCACGCAGTTAGGAGCTTACTCTATAACAATGGTGGCATCATGAGTTACTTCCCTTGATTTATTAGCTATACACCTTCATGAGATGCAAAACAAGTCCGTGGAGACGGTTGCACTCAGCTCCTAAGCGATGATGTTATTGTAGTTTTAGGGCTGAGCATGTGCAATCACTGAAGGCCATGAATCAATAAGATTTAAGTTAGTGAATAGGCTCCATCGCTAAAGATACACCCAATGTGCATTGTAGGCAATTTAAAAGAAAGTTGGTTGCCTTGCTACTTCGTGGGTGGCAGAAGGATGTTCATCTGAAAAGGCTAGAGCTTGCGCTTTTTCCAGAAAGGTGATATGGAGATGGTCACATAGGCTTCTGTCAAGCATAGGTGTTTATGACATAGGGATGGTTGACTCAAAGGATGTTGAACCAACGTCAACTTCTTGAATTACTTTCTGAGCAAGCTTCATATATTTGGACATCTCCTATATTGTGTTTTGATTTGGTGTTTGTATATGTATTCTCGGTCAACTATGTTTTGCCTCTCAAACGAGTGGTTCAGCCACCTACAGGTTAGTGGATGTTACAAGGCATCCTCTTGTGCTTTTGTCTAGTATCTTTCAGTCCTGTGACAATCTTAGTAAGTTCCATAGTTTATTTTTGCAAGAATAAAAAAAGAGGACACTCCTGATCAAGACAAAATACATAATAAAGTCTTGCGGAGTCCACTATGAATTTGTCATAGTAAGACTGCTATTATGCATATCCGTTATGTATTTCTCATTTTCACATTTGTCTTCGTCACTTGAGCTTGCTGTTTTTATCATGGAATCCTGCAATGTCTAAAACTTTTGCTGAACATATTTTGAATTATCATCATGATTTTTTTCTTCCTTTTTTTCTGGTAGGTGTATAGGTAAATGTCTTAGTCTTGTGCATCTTTGTTTAGAATATAATGTTTCTGCACATGTTTAGCTGAACATATTTTAGTTAATGCTGCACAAAATTTCTTTCCATATTTCCCTTATAAGCCAACTTTGCAGAAAATTGTATGCATTATAGGCTCAACAAAAGAAACGTTATCATTAATCTTTGTTGTGCAACATGCGACATAAGTACTAAAAGTTGAGATAATTCAGGATAAAAGTGCAGAAGGCAGAGGAAGGATTGCTCGCCGTCAAAGAAGGCTTTTGGTGGTTGAAGTTGAGAAAAGGCTCATGCAGTTTCAGATTTTCATGGACCAAGAAATGGTAAATTTTGAATTATTGTTACCTTATATTTGTTAACAGTTAATGAATAGGTAATCCTTTTTGGTTTTTTTGTTTTGTTTTGTTTTTTTTGGTGTGTGTGTGCATGTGTGGATGGGTCTAACTGGGTAATTTGATCTGAAAATATCATTGCAATATGATACAGGCTTATTTCTGCTACTTAAAAGCATTAACATATGATACAGGCTTATTTCACACAACACATAAAGGCCTAGAGTCATGAGCATTTTGAACCCCCCCCCCCCCCAACCCAACACAAACCAAAAAAATAAAATAAAGAGCTAATCCTGGAGGAATGCATTAGGCTAGCTAGTTGTGAATTTATCTTATTTGTAGGTCCTGTCTGAAACTCCTGTTGGTTCCGCTTCAACATGTGATATGATCCTCTGATAATTACCAAAGCCTGATCCTGAAAAGGACCAAAGAAGACTTGCTTATAGTACCTTAGCTGCCAAAATGGCTTTGGTGAAAAATTATGGGGAACGGGTGTGTGAATTTTAAATCACAAGCTTTTCAGCCTCAAACTCAACTCATCTAAGCCTTTTCAGCCTCAAAGTACAATAATAATGTTGTGTAAGCTTGATCCTGTAAAATTCTGGCTTTGGTAATTTGTTAGATATCCTGTAAAAATTACATAAGACATTGTGGAATTTTCAAATTTAAAATGATATTGTAGTAGATTCACAAGAATTATTTGCTTAATGAGTTTCCGAAGGCATTATGTAATTTGTTAGAATAGGATTTCATTCTTTTTCGGCCAAGATGAGAAACGGTGGGTTATATAAATGCTTGCGATTTGCAAAAGATAAAAGATGACCATATCCACCTTGACTTACTAAGATTATGTTAGTATCTTTGATGGTATAGCTAAGTTGTTTAATATGCAATAATCTTTCATTGGTTGAAGGACATTCCTGGAAATGAAAATTTTCCTTCTTGAGAATAATTGCATAGGCTTTCATTGGGAGCTTCGCTAACAATGTTGCCTGCCATGCAGTACTGCTGTTAAGCATGATGCGTTTATTGGTTTGTTTAATCTTATAAATTATTCCTTCAGCGTAGGCATTCCTTGCCAGAAAGCTACTCTACACATGAGTTTTTTGATGTCTGTATCTTTCCCAGTGTTATTTTTTGAAAATTAAGAACTAATTGAATCAAGTACTTAGGCTAGCATTTTCTATAGAATTTCAGTGAATATCAGAAACCTGCATGCTGCAGCACACAATCATCAACACTTCAAAAGATGAAGCTTATAACTCTAGTGTATGGACATCTATTATTATACGGTTTGTTCATGCGTTTGAACTCATTTATATTTCTTTCATGTGATCATCAACCTAACATAATGTCATCTGAACAAAGTTAGTGTATAACTTATGGAAGATATTCCGCATGACTTACAATTCTGAGACAATGCCTTTCGAATGTGTGCATGTGAGTGAGCTCACCATAGTGCTGATCTAAACATGCATCATGAAGATTATCCCTTTCTGTCACATAGGAGGATGATGCTCAATGCATGTTTGGATTGGTGTTGTATAGCCTTGATCGTCTGTACAAGGCTGTGGAAAGGCATGCAAAAGAAACAGGCGAGTGGCTGAGGTTAGTGACTTCATTCATGAGTTTCTTTGTTGAAGCTTTGTAAAATCTAGGACAAAGTTTGCTAAAGAAGAATTCATTTGATTTTTTTTTTCTTTTTTGGGTGCAGCCTGAGACAGGATATTGTTGACATAGGGAAGCCTGGTTTCAAAATTGCGTACAAGCTTGCTGTTATATCGCGGATGGAAAGGATGTACGAATGCTTGCTTCCTTCCTCAAAACGCAAGTAAATCATTCCTTTGTTTTGTTGGCCATCTTCCAGAATGTTGCAAATTTTTGAGATCATTTCTTTCTCACTCCTTTCTTTTCTTCTTTTTCCTTATTTATTTTTAATTTTTTTTAAAAAACATACCGAAAACATTAAATTTAGAGACTATCATTAGGCACAAGAGGATGCATGCAGGTTCTGTGCATGAATTTTGTATTCCTCATTGGCAGGGATTCACTTCAAGAAAATTGTTGTTCATTCTATGGAATTTCATCAAGTACTCCTTAAATTAATCATGCTTGCATATGACTAGTTCTCATTTGTCATCAAATATTTCCACTTGGGTTCACTATATTTTATGAATATATCATTGCCATCCAGCAAAAATTCCTGCCCCAATCTATATTCTGCTTTATAACATAATTGATAGCAGCAAAACAACTTTATGCTGGGCACAAAATTTTGATGGCAGAACTTAATGCTAAGCAGAAATATTTGATGCTAAAATGACGCTCCCAACTATTTGTCAAGTGACGGTATCGTAGCCCTCCATTGAGTTCTACCACTTGAATTTGTCATCAGCTGGATGTAAAAATTAAAGTGCAAATTACTGGCAATAGAGGTGCTGGGATTGAACAGATGCCAAGCATATCAGCGCAGAAAAGAAAGTCCGCTGCTCCCCGGCGAAGAAGGAATCTTGATTAACGCCGCAGCATCTATTCTTCATTTGTAAAATTTTGCAAGGATTGACCCCTATTCTTTTTTTTTTTTTTTTTTTTTAAGTTCATTTTTTTATTAAACCTAGTACATTTTATCTTAATTCATTATATACTAGAAATCTGACACGGGCATTTGAAATAAATTAATAAAAATTTCGAGAGATTAGGGGGGAAAGATAAAATATATGGTTTAGAGCCAGAGTATCAATATATTTGTTGGTACTAAATTTTTAAGAGCCTAATTAGTTGGGATGTTGATAAGAGATGGGTAGGTCAGGTTTTTTAAAAGATATATAATTTCATTTATTTGGGATATCTAAAAAATGCACAACTCAAATATACATCTTTTTTTTTTATTCTTCTCTTTTCTTACGTTTGTGAAGAGAGGATACTCTAGTTATGGAGATTGACAATGGAATTTAATAAATCTCCTTTTAATTAACGTAATATAAATTCTTTTTATCATCAATAAGTAGCCCAGTGACAACGCTCTTATTTCAGTCGTTTTTAGTCTTTGCAAATGCTTGAGCGGGATCACACACGAGGGGCCCTATCAATGAAAAATTACTACGGTTAATTCCAGTTTCACTCTTTACCAAAAGATCGCTGGTAACTTCTATATCCAACGACATATATTGCCTTTGCAACTATCTCGACCTTGCGTAAAGGTTTTTGTCATGAATTCCAAGGTTTTTTTTTTATTTATTTCTTGATTCTTCCAAGGATAGTCCTTCTCCATTGATCACCAACCACCATCTCAACCCCAACTTCAAGGTATCAATTTTAAGGTATCATCACCTATCACACGCCGATCACCACACTCTCTTAAACTGTCGTTACTCTGTTACCCTATTCCACCAACTCCTCAACGACTACAACGTGACACTATGTAGCAATTTGAAAGAGATCAATGGTTGCCATCGAACAATCAGATGTTTATTTATCTAAAGAGAGGAGAACTTAGGATTGTTCAAATCTCTTCACCAGGCAATCTATAATTAACCTACTTACCAATTCGTTTTGTCTGAACCTAAAACGGAGATTTAATTGCCTAACAGAATTTCAAAATTCGCGGAGAAGGAACTGAATTCTTATTGGAAAAAGACAATAGCTCCAAAAAGTTATTTATTTATTAATTAATTATTCAACCATAACTAATGAACAGGTGACCAAATTTCGGTTACAAACAAAACAGAAAAAACTTAAAGCATATAAAAATTGCCATGAGTATCGGACAAGGTTGGGAAAGTTGAACAAAATTGGCCTTCGTATTGATCCATATCCTCCTTGATTTTGGCCAACATCTTCTACCATAAATAAATAGATTATAAATAAATAGAGAACATCTTCTACCATAAATAAATAAGTAAATAAATAGATTATAAAAAATAAAGAAGCTCAACCAGATGCAACCGATCAAAATGAGAGGTTGTGTGTGTTTCACTCGAAAATAAATAACAGTGAAAAAGAGGGGTCCAAAAACCAACTAATCATTTATTTAATCTTGACCGGTTGGTAGGGAGGGGCAGCAACTGGATAGATTGTTTATTCTCATATTAATTATGGAAATAATAATTTTTTACTAATTATTTGTTGTGAGGTTCTATAACATTGAAAATGGTATCAAATGGAATTTAGCCAATGGCTCATCTGTCAACTCATTTTATTCAAAATATGTGCCACAAGACATGTGGTTCAGTTAGAAGAAAATGCATTCCTGCTGCCCCTAAAATGCATATTTATGTTTTCATTGGATGAGGCTTCAAATGTTTTTTTTTTTTCATATTTTCACATTTATATTGTACAGGAGACGATAGCATGAAATGTTATTAACTTGTAAGCTTTGTCTTATTAAGTGTCTACTAATTATTACTAGCACCAATTCCATCATAACTATAGGATTGCATTCTAATTTAATTATCCTTTTAACTAATGCAACAATTATTGCATGATCGTTCATGCGATCATGCTCTATTACCCATAAAAAAAGGCATATTATTGTTGCTTATACTATAAAATTAAGATTATGCTTATATGCAATGTATGATCGCAGATCAAGGTTATTTGAATGTTTACATTATGATAAGTAGATTGAAGTCTAAAAATATTGAATGAAAGGATATTGGAGAAAATTAATTCAACAAGTTGTACTACTTTTTTATATGTTCAAGTTTATTTATAACAAAGAATAAGAGAAAAGCATACAAAGAATCTTCAATTAAATATGTAGTCCTAATTTTATTTAAATTTAAATATATTGTTTGATTGATTATTTTTAACATATTAAAGAAATACTTTTATTGTAATTAAAAATGAAGTTTATTTATTTTATTTATTTATTTATTATTATTATTATTTAATGAGCAGCGAAGATCGGTAATCCGATTCGATGAAAGAAGTGTGGCTTGGGACCTTCGACGAAAAGGTTTCAGCGAAGTCGGTAGGGGTGGACGCCAATAGGAAGTGATTAAGAGAAGTCGATAGAAGAGGGCGCGAGTAGAAAGTGATAAAAAAATATCAAATTACTACATCTCTAATTATGTGAATAACTATCTTTTTAAATAATCTGAATAGATCGTCATTCAAAATATATATCAAAACTTTATTTAAATTATCAATAATTTGGATAGATTATCGGATGTAGGAATACAATATAAGATTATATCTATAGTAAAAAATAAAGGCGATGAAAACTTTATTAAAAAAAATAGAAAATATCAGAAGAGGGAAGAGATAAAACTTTCTTTAACAGAAAAGATGAGATTCCGAAAGAGAAAGGAAAGAGAAGAAACTGTAAAGAAGATAATAGCTGACAATAGCAGAGGATATAATGATTTGATTGAGGGAGACAACCAGCAAAGAATTTATGTAGATTAGCCGGATACAAAAATTAAATGGTTAAAAAAAATTTATCATATCAATAGTTCTAATTTAATAAAAAAATATGTAGCAAATCTAAGTGTAACTTCTCTTAAAAATTTACAATGGAAACCAATATTAATTTCCATTCTAAGCATTAGTTAATTTATTGCTCAATTAAACTATTAAGTCAAATGATAATAATTGGTACTCGTGGAAGATGATTGTGAAATGATTTTTTTTTCATACAAATTATTTATATAAAAATTTATGAAATATAATCATTGCACAATACAAAACCAATCGATTATTTCATCATTAGATTTACATAGATTTTAAAGCCCAAGAGCTACATGTTAATCAATGTAATCTTCTCTAAAATATGAGAGGTTTTCATAAGATGGGATAATACAGCTCATGCCTTTACTTTGGAAACACACCATATAATAATATAGAGCAATATGATATAGTAGCAAAGGACATGATATAGCACTATAGGAATATGATAAATGAACATGGGAATATGATATAGTATATCTCTATGCTATTATATCTCTGTGACATGGTAACTCTATGCTACTTTATCATATCATTGTGTTATTGTATCATATATATATATATATATATGATAAAAGCTATATGATATATATATATATCATATTCTTGAGTATCATATATATATATATATATATATATATATATATATATTGTTGAGGGATAAAATTGTCATTGCATAAATAATCGTGCAAGGGGCTAGGATCAATCTGACTCCAACGTGCTGAACAATACCCGCTAGAGATAAGTCAGCCTCAGTAAATCGGGGCGCCTTAGCTCCTCACCGAGCCAAGGATTCCTAAGGCGCGCATCACATCTCTCGGCCTCAACCGAGCTATATCATCTCATCACATCTCTCGGCCTCAGCCGAGCTATATCATTTCTTGGCCTCAGCCGAGCTATATCATCTCATCACATCTCTCGGCCTCAGCCAAGCTATATCGTCCCTCGGCCTAGCCGACCTATATCATTTCTCGGCCTCAGCTGAGCAATATCGTCTCTCTCGGCCCCAGTCGAGCTATCCGACTGTGCCTCGTCAGCCGAGTCATTATTATGCCCCGGCTAGACTCGGGCACTCAAGAACCTTTGCGGAATTGGCGCGGAAGAGTTCAAATTCGTAAGATTCCAAACAGAAATCATATCTAAGAGTGGCCTAGGACCCGCGAGAGTGGCCTAGAGCCCTGGAGCCTAAATACTCGCCAAATCTTGAGACATCAACCAGCTCTCCCAGCCGTCAATCCTCTAACCAACAAGATGTGAATCTTACTGACCTCATAACAAACTAGATTCAAATCCTAACGACTTTTGGACCCACGACGCCCCTAGGGAATCAGGTGATCCTCTATAAATAGAGTTATTTGCCGACTCCTCAGGTATGCGCACTTGCTCACTGGCACACTGTCTTTCTGCCTTGGCTTCCCCCATTTTTCGCCATTAGCGCTCTACTCAGAGCTCTCGAAAGGCCACCCTTGGAGAGACTCTTCAGCGAGAGCCTTCTCCTCTTGTTTGTTGATTGCCGATCCCACTGACTTGAGCGTCGGAGGGTCTTTCGCGGAGGGCCACCCCCAACGCCTCTCGTGTGAGGACTGTTTTGCAGATCCGCCAAGGAGGGAGCCCGTCCCAGAGCCCGATCGCGCCCGAGTCGGAGGACAAATTTCAGCAGCAACAAAATGGCGCTAGAGGAAGGAGGACAGGACAATGACCCTCCAGCTGAAGTTTCCCCCGTCGAAGCCTCGGGAAGATTGAGACCGGGGCTGGCCGAGGTATCTGATGAATTGCAGGCCAGGATTTTGCTGGAGGAGGTCAGGAGATTGAAGGCTTCTCAGTCTGAGATTGTTCGGGCTGGCTCCTCGGATGGGTTGCCTGGTGGTCCGGGCTCGGCTATCGAGGAGGCATTTTCTGCTTTGATGAAGTCGGCATTGTATCCGAGCGTTGGTCCCTCGACGAACGAGTTCGCGGACCTAGATCTTATCGATTCCACTTTTGGTCAGCGGAACGTGGCGAAGGATGTTCATCTTCTCCCCGATATCAACAATCCCATCCTCATGGGGTTAGCTAGGTCTTACACCTCAAAAAGAAGATAAGGTGTCTTAATTGAAACGCCCGGAACCGCCGCTGCAGGCACCGTGAAAACCAGGACTTGCTATGTGGCGCTTCCCCAACCGTTGTCCCTAGGAAGCGACGGTTCCATTCCGTAAAGGCAAGATGGCCACGCGGTGCTAATTAGAGCACCATTACACAGGCTGTCAAATCCAAACCCACTCAAATCATGTCACCCGGAGTTATACTCCCTATGCCCGAACCTACGCTTCGAACTAGGGAGTGGGGGGCATATGTTGAGGGGTAAAATCGTCATTGCATAAATAATCGTGCAAGGGGCTAGGATCAACCCTGACTCCCACGTGCTGAACAATACCCGCTAGAGATAAGTCAGCCTCAATAAATCGGGGCGCCTTAGCCCCTCACCGAGCCAAGGATTCCTAAGGCGCGCATCACATCTCTTGGCCTCAGCTGAGCTATATCATCTCATCACATCTCTCGGCCTCAGCCGAGCTATATCGTCCATCGGCCTTAGCCGAGCTATATCATTTCTCGGCCGCAGCTGAGCTATATCATCTCTCGGCCTCAACCGAGCTATATCATCTCATCACATCTCTCGGCCTTAGCCGAGCTATATCGTCCCTCGGCCTCAGCCGACCTATATCATTTCTCGGCCTCAACCGAGCTATATCGTCTCTCTCGGCCCCGATCGAGCTATCCGACTGTGCCTCGTCAGCCGAGTCATTATTATGCCCTGACTAAACCTGGGCACTCAAGAACCTCTATGGAATTCGGTGCGGAAGAGTTCAAATTCGTAAGATTCCAAATAGAAATCATATCTGAGAGTGGCCTAGAACCCGCGAGAGTGGCCTAGAGCCCTGGAGCCTAAATGCTTGCCAAATCTCGAGACATCAACTATCTCTCCCAGCAGTCGATCCTCTAACCAACAATATGCGAATCTTACTGACATCATAACAAACTGGATTCAAATCCTAACGACTTTTGGACCCACGACGCCCCCAGGGAATCAGGTGATCCTCTATAAATAGAGTCGTCTGCCGACTCCTCAGGTATGCGCACTTGCTCACTGGCACACTCTCTTTCTGCCTTGGCTTCCCCCATTTTTCACCATTAGCGCTATGCTCAGAGCTCTCGAAAGGCCATCCTTGGAGAGACTCTTCAGCGAGAGCCTTCTCCTCTTGTTTGTTGATTGCCGATCCCCACTGACTTGAGCGTTGGAGGGTCTTCCTCGGAGGGCCACGCCCAACGCCTCTCACGTGAGGACTGTTTTGCAGGTCCGCCCAGGAGGAAGCCCGTCACAGAGCCCGATCGCGCCCGAATCGAAGGACAGATTTCAGCAGCAACATATATATATATATATATATATATATATATTTCTATGCTTCTATATCATATTCTTAAGTTCTACATCATATATATTTCTATACTTTTATATTATATTCTTATGCTATTATATAGTTTCCCTATGCTATTATATTATATATATTATTGTACTGCTATATCATATTTTTATGCCTATGATACTATATCATATTTTTGTACTACTATACATATCCTTATGCTAGTATATCATATATCTATATATCCATGTGTTGCTCTATCATATCCATATGTGATTATATCATATTACTATGCTATTATATAATATCCTTATTCTATTATATTTATGTTGTTAACATTATCTTTCTGGACTACTATATGTCTATATCATATTCCTACTTCATCATATATATCCCTATACTACCATATTATATCACTGTACTCTTATATCATGTCCTTTGTTGTTACTATGTAACATATTTTTAGCATAGAGATGCATCTCATAAATATTTTTTTTAAGTAAGAGTGGTTAATGAATGCCTTTTATTAAGTAAGCGATTGAATTTAAGCTTGATTATATGCAAAGGTAGCCAAATTTATCTCTCCTTTGTGCATATGTAGGTATATTTTAAAATACTTTTAATTTTTATTAAATAAATTTAATAAAAATAAAATGAAAAAAATAAATTGTAGTTTCAGGCAGAGTCCACCTAAAGAAGACACCATAACAAATATTTATTGAAACATGACTTTTTCGCAATCAACTTCCATGAGTAAATAACAGAAATAATATAATAACATGCCCATTTGACTTTAGGAGCCAGAAGAGTATCGTGAAGTCGCAGTCACGAAACGAAATTCCATGATCCATTAGTGACGGTCCACAAAGTCCTTGACGGCCCCGATCAACTCCCCGGTCCGACTCGCGGCGACCGGGTCCGAGTCGACCAACTCACCGAGCAGGAAGAAACAATGTCCCACGTCCCGGCTCACCACAACCTCCACCTCCTTCCCCGCCTTCCTCATCGCCTCGCAGTACTCCAGCTCCCGATCCCTCAACAAGTCCCCCTCCGCCACCGCCACCAGCAGCGGCGGCACCCTCAGCCGCTCCACCGCCGGCGCAGCCTCCCCCACCGGCCACGTGATCGGGTGGTCCTTCGTCGCCCCCATCGGCAGCGCCATCGCCGGGAACTTGTCCAGCAACTCCAGAGACATGAACGGCGTCGGCTGGTTCTCCACTTCTGACTGGCTCCGCTCCTCCCGGCCGAACCCTGGGTGGAGGAGGATCCCGCCCGCCACCCTCACCGGATCCCAGAACCCCTCCTCCGCCGCCCCCGCCCGCGCCGCCACCTCATGCACCAGGTTCCCCCCGGAGCTGTCCCCCATGAGGAAAACCCGCGAGAAGTCCGCCGCCTTGCGGAGCCGCTCCGCCACCGGGTGCTCGGCGACAGTGCCGGCGGCGAGGGAGCGGAGGTAAAGAAGGCCACGATAGGCGGCGTCGACGGCAGCGGGGAGGCGGTGCTCGGGGGCGAGGGGGAGGACGGCGGAGACGACGGCGGCCCCGGCGGAGCGGGCGAGGCGGGAGTAGAAGTGGTGGTACATGAACCAGGAGGGATGGGTGATGCAGAAGCCGCCGCCGTGGAAATGGAGGAGGAGGGGGAGGCGGCTGCTGTCGCGGGCGGCGGCGGCTGACGGGAGGTAGAGGCGGAGGGCGGGATCGGCTGGGAGGTCAAGGACGGAGATGCCGTCGCGGGGGGAGTCGTACGGAGGGACGCTGGCGGTGAGGAAGTGGGCCTGGGGAGGGCCGGTCCAGGTCCGGTCCACCGAGCCATCGTCGTAGAGGCGGATCCAGCCGGGGACCTCCACCACCACCATCCGGTCCGGCTTGCTCTCAGTTGCTGCCATCTTTAGGGGAGAGGGAGTTGAAACGGGGTTACGCTGGCTGCCGGCTGGTTGCAGTTGGAATTCCAAATCATTGACTTAGATATTTGATAATCTAAATATTTTACAAAGCACTAATTATAGTTTCTCACCAAATTTCTATCCTATTGCCTGTTGTCGTACTTCTGCAGCCACCGACACATTAATATTTTAACTCTAAAACTAGAACAATTGTTTAATTTTTTTTTTTAATTTTGTAAATTGAGGACCTCACATGGCTTGACTGGCTTTGTTCTTCTATCATGTGAAACCCTTTAATCTTCAAATTTCAGACACGATAAGAAAAGAACGACTTCTTTTTAGTTATTCTACATTCAAAATCTTCTGGTTGTTGGCATACGAGCGCTTAGAGTGGAAGGCAAGTCCTTGATACCAGTCTTTTTTAATAATTTTTTATTTATGATGGAAGTCTAAAAGGATTTTTTTTAATCGTTATTGTCTTTTTCAGGGAGAAAGAGCAGCTCAAATCCCTACCTACAATGGGTACCAGCTTGCCAACTGGTCTCCTTGGCTTCCATCTTAACCTACGTTAGTTGAAACAAAGACTAATTTAACAGATGTCTGGCGTTTAGAACAGGAGCAGTAGGTAGAGAAAAGGAAAATATACACACCGGCTTGGGCATCAGAATCATTACGTCGTTAGAAGCCACTATGAATTTCTAATCTTTGCAAGGAATCATGTCGAGACATGGCCTAAAACCTATCATAACCGCCCCAGGCCTACCCAACCAGATCTCGAAACGTCAAGGAGCTCTCCCAGCCGTCGATCCCTTAACAAACGGGATATGGATTCTAATGGCCCCACAACGGCCTGATTCTATTCGCCTCCATATCGTAACAACCTCTGAACCTTCTAGAAGACGCTCAAGATCCAGGTGACAGTCTATAAATATCAGACTCGTAGATTCCCTCAGGTACGCGCCTCTTTCCGTACACGCACCTTTTACACGCGCACTCCCACTGCCCTCTCCGGCAGCTCGTCGGTGCTCCTGCCCTCTTGAGCTTCCGATTGACCGTCCCTGGAGAGGCTTCCCGGAGAGATCCACCTCCCCATTGTCTGGTTGATCGCCGATTTCTTCTCCACTGACTTGAGCGTCGGAGGGTCTTCCGCGGAGGGCCACCCCCAGCGCCTCCCGCATGTGGACTTCTTGTGCAGGTCCGCCCCCCTCTTCCTGGAGATCGACCACGCCCGAGTCGGAGGACGGATCCCGGCGGCAACAGATTGGCGCTAGAGGAAGGGCCTCAAGTCTCATTAAAACTTGAAAAAAGGAGACAAGGATCTAAATCCGGAGAAGAACCTCTTTAATGGCCAACCGGAGGAGAGCAACATCTGAAGCCCAAGATCAGGTCGCTTCCCAGAGGCCTGATCCGACTGGCGGTACAGCGCCGCAACCTCCACCGGTCGAAACCCCATCACCGCCTTCCGTCCCAGTAACCCAGGACCAGTTCGCTACGCTGGTCCAACAAGTCCAGGCCCTTACCCACCTGGTTCAAGAGCGCCTCGTAGTTCCTCCTGCTTCACACCTTCAGACGGAGGCGGCGATTCCTTCTTCGCCGGCAGCCTCCTCCTCCGATCCGCATGTATCCGCGGATCCCCCACACCGGCCCAGAGGGGACAAACCAGTCCCGCGAGGCGGTTACGATAGAGATCCTCTCAGATCTCGGCGAGCCCGATCCCTTTCCCCGGCGACATCTCACCATGATTCAACACCATCCTTGCGATTCTCGCGCCCAGCTCCTCCTCTGACCGGTGAAGAGGAGATCCGCCGTCAGATCCAGGAGATGCGTTAAGAGCTGGACGCCGCCAAGCAGACCCATCCGCCCCAGCCCAAGGCGGAGCAGGGCATCCCTTTCTCTAAGGGGATCATGGAGGAGGTGATTCCCTCACATGTCAAGCTACCAGCCGTCGAACCCTATCACGGCTCCACTGACCCGGACGACCATCTCAGTAGCTTCCGGTCAATAATGATGTTCCACGGAGCATCTGATGCGGTCCTCTGCCGCGCCTTTCCATCCACCCTCAGAGGATCCGCCCGGACCTAGTTCAATGCCTTGAAGCCAGGTTCCATCGATTCATTCGACGAGCTGAGCCGCCTTTTTATTGGCCAGTTCGTCAGCAGCCGCCGCCACCGACGAAGATCCGACTCCCTCTCCGAAGTCAAGCAGAGAGAGGGGGAGTCCTTGAGGAATTACCTTGGCCGTTTTAACAAGGCCATGTTAGAGGTGGACCACCTTAATCATGAGGTGGCTATGTCCGCCCTGGCGGGGGAGTTTCGAAGGAGAGCGACTTCTACCTGGCTATGGAGGTCAGCTACCCCCCATGTCTCTCCGATATGATGGCCCTTGCGGACAAGTACGCTAGGGTCGAGGAGTTGCGGAGAGTTGCCCGCGCTGAGCAAGCGAAGAAGAAGGAGCCTAAAGTCCTCGATAGGCACCGTCCCGTCCGTCGACCAAGTCCGCCTCGCCGCCAAAGAGTCCCTCCGCTGCCGCCAAGGAATCGCTCCCGGAGCTCTCCCAGGCGATTCGACCGCTATACTCCGCTGACTGTGCCCCGGGTGCAAATCCTTATGGAGATAGAGCGCCAGCTCCCCCGGCCAGTGCCTCTCTGAGGGAACCCGACCCGAAGAGATCCCGCCAAGTATTGCCGCTACCATAGGGAACATGGTCATGACACTGAAGAATGCTGGCAGCTGAAGAATGAGATTGAGAGGCTGATCCGGCGGGGACGGTTGGACCAGTTTAGGAGAGCGCCCGAGCCACCACAAGGAGGTGACCGCCAGCCCGAGCTCCAACAACCTCCTCCTCCACCCAATCCGCCCGTGATTGGCCGCATCAACATGATTTAAGAGGCCGGCGGATCGAGCCCCAGGAGCGGCGGTGAAGAATCGGTGCCAAAAAAGGCAAGGACAGGCGAGCTCTCCTTCTCCGACGATGATCTTCTGGGGATACAACTCCCCCACGATGACGCACTAGTTGTATCCCTTAATTTGAACAATTATGATGTAAGCCGAATCCTCGTTGATAGTGGAAGCTCGGTAAATGTTTTGTACCTCGGTGTGTTTGCCAGGATGAAATTTCTCATGGAAAACCTTCGAGCCGTGGATTCCACCCTGATGGGATTCACTGGCGACGTCATTATCCCGGAAGGGGTCGTCACCCTGACGGTCCGCGCAGGAACCTGGCCCCTTGTGACTATTGTACAGACAGACTTCTTAGTGACCGACCTCAGATCCCCATACAACACCATATTCGGTAGGCCCAGTCTAATGTCCCTCAAGGCAGTTGTCTCCATCCCGCATCTGTCTATGAAGTTCCCCACCGAACGAGGAGTTGGAGTGGTTCGGAGAAGTCAAGCCATGGCTCGGCAATGCTTTGTTACAAGCCTTCAGTCTAGAATGCCGGAGGTCGACGGGCTAGACGCTCGCGAGGACTTCGCCGAACAGCGGGGAGAATCGGTAGAGGAATTGGAGGAGGTACCATTGGACGAAGCTCAGCTCGACCGAACCACAAGGATCGGGTCGCTACTCAAAGGAGAGTCTCGGCACAGGTTGATCAGATTCCTCCAAAGCAATGCAGATATCTTCGCCTGGACCGCCTCCGATATGCCGCGGATCAGCCCCGAGGTTCTCGTCCATCGTCTCAACGTGGACGAGATGCACAGGCCTGTTAAGCAGAAGAAGAGAAGCTTCACCCCAGAACGGCAAAAAGCCATTGAAGAAGAGGTCGACAAACTCATCAAGGCCAATTTTGTCCGAGAGGTGAATTATCCGAGCTGGCTGTCAAATGTCATCATGGTGAAAAAGTCGAACGGCAAATGGAGGATCTGCATCGACTTCACCGACCTCAACAAAGCCTGCCCGAAGGACAGCTTCCCCCTTCCTCGGATCGACCAGCTCGTGGACGCCACCTCAGGCCACCAGATGCTGTCATTCATGGACGCCTATTCAGGATACAATCAGATTCGAATGGCCCCGAGGATGAAGAAAAGACCGCCTTCATAACCGATCGAGGTACCTACTGTTACCGTGTTATGCCTTTTGGTCTTAAGAATGCAGGGGCAACCTACCAGCGGCTGGTTAACAAGGTGTTCAAGGAGCAAATCGGCCGGAACATGGAGGTATACGTGGACGACATGCTGGTCAAAAGCAAGGAAGCGCCACGGCATGTCGAGGACCTCTCGGAGAGCTTTGCAACATTGCGCAAATATGGGATGAAACTCAACCCGACCAAGTGTGCCTTCGGCGTCAATTCCGGAAAGTTTCTTGGCTTCATGGTCTCCCAGTGGGGCATCGAGGCTAACCCCCAGAAGATTCAAGCTCTCCAACAAATGGCTCCCCCAGCATCTGTTAAAGAGGTCCAGCGCTTAACCGGGAGGATAGCGGCCCTTAACCGCTTTGTGGCGCGGTCGGCCAAGAGATGCCTCCCCTTCTTCAAAACTCTCCGATCGGCCAAAAACTTCCAGTGGACTCCCGAATGCCAGAAGTCATTTCAAGATCTCAAGAAATACCTCGGCTCGCCCCCACTTCTCAGTAGTCCGGCCCCGGGAGAGACCCTATTCTTATACCTGGCCGTTTCAGAGGGTTCGGTTTGTTCGGTGCTAGTTAAAGAAGAAGGCAAGGTCCAGAAGCCGATATACTATGTGAGCAGGCTGCTCCGCGACGCGGAGACAAGATACAGCAGGATTGAAAAGATGGTGCTGGCCTTAATCACCTCAGTTCGAAAGCTACGGCCGTATTTCCAAGAACATTCCGTGACGGTCCTGACTGACCAACCCATCAAGGCGGTTGTCCACCGTCCCGAAACTTCGGAAAGAATGACCAAATGGGCCGTCGAGCTAAGCGAGCATGACATACATTTTCAGCCTCGTCCAGCCATCAAAGCCCAAGTACTGGCCGACTTTCTCCTCGAGTGTACCATCCCGGAGGACGGTTCTACCCCAGACTCCCTTGAAGAGCCAAAGTCTGGAGCCCGGTGGCTCCTCCACGTCGATGGGTCATCCAATACCCATCACTCCGGTACGGGTCTAGTTCTTACCAGTCCTGAGGGGATGACCTTCGAATATGGCGTCCGATTCTCCTTCCCGGCTTCCAACAACGAAGCCGAGTATGAAGCTCTGTTAGCCGGTCTCTGGGTCGCCCGCAATCTGAAGGTGGAAAAGCTCAGTGCCTTCACCGACTCTCAGCTGGTAGCCGGCCATGTTCGGGGAGAATTCGAAGCCCGGGAGCCGAACATGATTCGATATCTCCAGGAGGTGCGTAACCTGCTTCCCCACTTTGCCGAATTTGAAATTATTCAGATTCCCAGATCTGAGAACGCCCGCGCCGACCTACTCTCCCAATTGGCAACCGTGGAGACGATAATGCCAAACAAAGGTTCCACCTGGAGACTCTGGAAAGGCCGAGCATCACGGAAGCCGACCGGGTGATGCAAGTCGAGGCCGAACCATCCTGGTTCGACCCTATCCTCAAATATCTCAAAGAAGGGTCGCTTCTGTCCGACCGAAGAGAGGCTAGGAAGCTGAAGCTGCAGGCCATCCACTACGTGTTGGTTGACAACCAACTTTACAAGCGATCATTTTCTATGCCGCTGCTTAGATGCCTTCGCCCATCCGAAGCGGACTATGCTCTACGCGAGGTACATGAAGGGATTTGCGGCAACCATTTGGGAAGCCGATCCCTCTACCACAAAGTGCTGCGACAAGGCTACTACTGGCCGACCATGCAAAAAGACGCGGATGATCTGGTCCGCGCCTGCGACCCCTGCCAGAGACATTCAAGCATCCAAAGACTCCCTTCCACTGAGCTAGTTTCAATATCCTCCGCTTGGCCCTTTGCCAAATGGGGGATGGACATCCTCGGCCCATTCCCGCTTGCAACGGGACAACGGAAATTCCTATTCGTCGCCATCGACTACTTCACCAAATGGGTCGAAGCGGAAGTAGTTGCGCAAATTACCGAGGCACGGGCCAGAGACTTTGTTTGGAGGTCCATCATCTGCCGATTCGGCCTCCCCCACACTATAATCACCGATAACGGCAAGCAGTTTGATAACTCCAAGTTCCACCAGTTTTGTGAAGGACACGGAATCCGTCACCACCTTACTTCGGTCGGGCACCCACAAGCCAACGGAGCGGCCGAAGTGACCAATAGAACCCTCCTCCAGGGAATCAAAGTTCGCCTCTCCAGAGCCCAAGGCAGATGGACGGATGAGCTACATCATGTCTTATGGGCCTACCGCACCACCCCGAGAATCACGACAGGTGAAACCCCATTCCGAATGGCTTTTGGCATGGAGGCCGTTATCCCTGTGGAAGTCGGCCTCCCATCATTGCGGGTGGAGAGTTACTCAGAGGAAACTAGCAACGAATAGCTCCACACCAACCTCGACCTAGTAGAAGAGGTCAGAGAGAAGGCCCGGATCAGAACGGCTGCTTACCAGCAGAGGGTGGCCCAGTATCATGCCTCCAGGGTCAAAGGGAAAGCCTTCCTGCCTGGCGACCTTGTCCTCCGAAAGGCTTCTGTTTCCAAACCGCTGGAGCAAGGAAAGCTGGCGCCAAACTGGGAGGGCCCGTACCAAGTAGCGGAGATTATTGGACCAGGAACCTACAAGCTGCAGGATCTGGATGGGAAGTCCATTCCCCGGACGTAGAACGCGGACAACCTTCGTAAATATTATCAATAGGGTATGTCCTCTCTGAATTCATCTCCATATGCCTCACTACACACTCCTACTTATCTATTTCTTCAAAACCCGTTGCGTGATTCATTATGCACTGCATTATTATAAATTGCAAGAAGAAACAGATACTGCTTACCAATCCTCGGTACAACCGAGTTATCTGTTTGAACAGGAATTCTCCGAACCTTGGCAGGGCCAAGTAAAATATTCTTCGAACCTCGGCTGGGCCAAGCAACAAATTCTCCGAACCTTGGCAAGGCCAAGTAAAATATTCTCCGAACCTCGGCTGGGCCGAGCAACAAATTCTCCGAACCTTGGCAGGGCCAAGTAAAATATTCTCCGAACCTCGGCTGGGCCGAGCAACAAATTCTCCGAACCTTGGCAGGGCCAAGCAAAATATTCTCCGAACCTCGGCTGGGCCGAGCAACAAAGTCTCCGAACCTTGGCAGGGCCAAGCAAAATATTCTCCGAACCTCGGTTGGGCCGAGCAACAAATTCTCCGAACCTTGGCAGGGCCAAGTAAAATATTCTCCGAACCTCGGCTGGGCCGAGCAACAAATTCTCCGAACCTGGGCAGGGCCAAGTAAAATATTCTCCGAACCTCGGCTGGGCCGAGCAACAAATTCTCCGAACCTTGGCAGGGCCAAGTAAAATATTCTCCGAACCTCGGCTGGGCCGAGCAACGAATCCTCCGAGCCATGGTAGGGCCAGGTAAAAATCATTCGGGCTAAAATCCCAGCTAAAAGCCGAAGTACACATGCCCCGATTAAAGCCAGGCAACTTCCAAATAGTCCCCGAAGGACTCCATCCGGTTTGAAAACGAGCGTGTTAAGCAAAAACCGTTGACGCACAAAAAGAAGCCACCATTGGCAAACCCCTTTAAGAGGCCATTAAGCCCCGCGTAATCAGCCAGAGGCCCCAAGCGGAGCTAGGAGATTCCCCTCCGCTGCTGAAATTCTTTGGGTAACGCCCCTATAACCCGTCGTTCAAAGCGTCTACATCAACGCACAAGACGATGGTGCCACGCCAACACCCTAATTTATCACGCGGATCAAGGCTATAATTCTCGAAGAAGAAGAGGACTTCCAAAGCAAGATCCATTTTCATTTAAAAAAGGGGGGGTTACGTAGACAGAAAACAAAAAACAAAAAACAAACAGAGGCTCCCGGATCATGGTTCGGAGTCGCTCCCGGAGGCTAGCAGTTCCTCCAGGCGCTCCGTCAGGTCGGCCACTTGCTACGAAGGGACGCGATCTCCTCTTTTTGCCGGTCCACCACCCGGCGCAGGGCCTCAGCCTCCCTTGAGCACACATCCATGTACTCTTCAACGACCCTTACGAGCTGCTGATTGCCCGCAAGAGTCGATGCCAATCCCAAACCATCGACAGTAACGGAGACACGCCTCCTCTCCGAGCGCAGCAGACCATCGAGCGAGGCACGTAGCTCGCCTGACGATCGCCTTGGATAGGCCATTTTTTTCGGAACTTAAACCGAGGGATGGCTGAGACCGATACCCCTCGGTCATACTTATACTCGCCAGGCAGGTGTCTCTATCGGTCGCGCCGTAACCACCGACCCATAAGAGCTTGCCGCGTGTCGCCATTTCAGTGCCTGCAAAATCCAAAGTGTCGCGCCCCATCCCGAGAGAGATCGGTAAGCGCGAGCAGGTTGTTCGGGAATTCCCCAAGCAGAACATTTTTCGATCTGTCGGCCCTCGCAATAAATGCTTTCGGCGCTTCCCCAAGCCTCTTAAAGCTGGCCTCTTCCTCGGGAAGTGCAGAGGGAAGGAGTCCAACATTCGGCCGATGACCTGTCCCCTCGGGAAGAGTAGCGTCACCAATAAAAAGCATGACGATATACCGCTCGTTCCGCCCTGGCGCCCCTTACCAAGCGCCGCGTGGGCCTGACGCTGTGGCCCACATTTACAGCTGAGTCACTCCCTTGAGCCTGAATCTTCGAACCTTGGCAGGGCCAAGTCAATTATCTCCGAACCTCGGCTGGGCCGAGTGACTGAATCTCCGAACCTTGGCAGGGCCAAGTCAATTATCTCCGAACCTCGGCTGGGCCGACCGACTGAATCTTCGAACCTTGGCAGGGCCAAGTCAAATATCTCCAAAACTCGGCTGGCCCGAGTGACGGGTCCCCTGAACCATGAGGGGAAAAAGTACGGATTCCCTGAACTTCGGCCAAAACCGACCCACGATAACTCGAGCTCCGATAAAAGCGAAGCACAAAAATACCAAGCTTCGAACCAAAGTAAGGAGCATGTTTCGCCGAATGATCTCTGAACCGCCGCACGCGAACCTCGATTGGTTCAGACGGCGTGGGATCCTCGTCTAAGGACGAGCGGAATGCCTTTGTACCCCACAAACACAATGACGGTAAGCTCGGCACAAAAAAGATAGAGATTGAAAAGCAGAACATAACTCTCTTTATTGCCGATCAAGATCAGTTACAAATGCCTCACATGTGTTACAAGAGCATTGAAATGCATAAAATAAAGACAAATACAAAACTCGGGCAACTGCTCCAAAGCAGACCTAGGCGATCGCGATGCTCCGGCGTCCGACCGCCGAACTAGACTGGTCGTATCCAGTCAGCTCGAGCTGATAGTAGCCGGCCGACATGGACCAATAGTTGCGACTGGCTTCAGTTGGTAGCGATATCTCGGTGACCCAACCGAGATATCTGGATGGCCATCCCAGACCACCCAACCAAGGGACCCCTCGACGAGCAGGCAGGAGGCCAACGGACCCTGGCATCGGAACGCTCTCCCAAACCGAGTGTGTACCGCCGTGCCTCGCCGAGTCTCGGGGACAAAGGGTCGGCGGACGGCACGCTTTCACCCCCTCCCCATGTGGCAAAAGATTCCCCAGGCGGCTGAGCCCGGGAATCCAAACCAGGGGAGGAGGCGAAATTCACACAACCCATGGGAGACACGCGTGCACTTCCTGCCATGCGTCTCCGAAGGGGAACCGCAAAGGCCACACTGGAAGAGTTATTGTGCGCTCTCCGTGTGATCTCTACGCCCTCCTTGTGCGCTCTCCATATGATCTCCGGGACTCATCCCCTAAGGGTGAGCCATTCTTCGGCAGCTCCCCGGTCGCCCCAGCTATCCGGTGGCAAGGAGCCTATGAGAGGAAAGCTCGATCCTTCCACTCGTAACAGCAGAGAAATGAGCATAATGGAAGCTCTGATGGAAAAAACACTTTGGGGATAACCAAGCGAGACCCCTCTTTTCCCCTTTTTATAAGCCAAAACAAACCGGGAAAAGCTACCCAAGCTGTAGGTCCCGAGATTCAAACATTTGGCCCATACCTCCACGTGGCCACTCAGGATAGACGCGGCGCCCCACTGCGTGCCAAGCCCACCACCTGAGTTACGACAAGTACGGAGATCCCCTCCTGACCCCGAATCACGGTCATTAAATGCAGGAAATCGTCCACTGGCACTTCGAAAACTGGCGGGTTCAGGAGATCGTCCTTCGAAAATAGTACCCTCCAATGGTAAACGGTTGCGTGCGCGTCACGACAAAATGATCTGCATGGGAAAAGAGCACCTTCCGGAAAGCTCTGATGCAGCTTTATGCCCCCCACCGCGCTGTATCATCAATTCTAGTGAAATAAAAATCGAATCGCCTGCGGAACAGCAGGGCGCTGACAGAATAGCAGAAAGCACGAAGACCTATTTTGCTCGTCAGCCCCAGCCGACCCATTCTGCTCGTCGGCCCCAGCCGACCTACTTTTCTTGTCGGCCCCAGCCGACCCATTCTGCTTGTCGGCCCCAGCCGACCTATTCTGTCCGTCGGCCCTAGCCGACCTACTTTTCTTGTCGGCCCCAGCCGACCCATTCTGCTTGTCGGCCCCAGCCGACCTATTCTGTCCGTCGGCCCTAGCCAACCTACTTTTCTTGTCGGCCCCAGCCGACCCATTCTGTTTGTCGGCCCCAGCCGACCTATTCTGCTTGTCGGCCCCGGCCGACCCGCTTTGCTCGTCGATCTTAGCCGACCTGCTTTGCCCATCGGCCCAAGCCAGTATGTTTCCCTAATCTCAGAATAAAGATGACCTAAGAGCATCAGTGAGCCACAAGCCGCTCGAGGCGAGACTAGACGACAACGAGACCAAGCAAGAACAGCACTTAAGTGGAAACAGGAAATTCTTTTATTAAGAAACGTCAGACAAATGTCTAAAAGGCGAGATACAAGAATGGCTCCTAAGGACCGGGAGCCGCACCAGCTTTGGAGGAGCTCTCAGTTACATCTACAGAAGCGCGACTAGATTCGCCCTTCTCCAGTATTTTTGCCTCCTCTGCGGCAGTTTGCGACCATCCCTCAGAAGCTGCAGCTTCGCTGGGACCAGGGGCGGTGCCAAGATCGGCATCGGAGACGTCGACGTATTCATCTTCATCTTCTTCTTCAGATTCATCATCGTCAGGAGTTTCGGCATTCAGAAAAGAAAGATCCCATTCCGGGTGCTCACTGAATATCTTCTGTTTACACTCCTCCATCCCGTGTCGGAAGGCATCAACGCCGATAGCGTCTTGCCTCCCCTTAAGTATGGCGAGCTACGTCTTGGCCTCAGCAGTCTGCTTCTCAGCCTCAGTCACTTGGGCCTTCAAGATGATATTTTGCTCCTCGAACTCGCTAGCCCGCGTCTCGAGTTCTGAGCTCCTATTGCGGTTGGACGCGAGCTCACTTTGGAGAGCCCGAACCTCCGACTCCAACTTAGCCATCTGAAAAACCAAAATCAATTGGCATCACAAGAGACCAGTAGAAGAAATTAAAAAAAAAAAAAGGATAAAACGAGAGCATACCTCCCCTCTCGCCTGGCCAACCTTTTAGCCAGCTCTTCGGCCTCACTCCTGGCTCTCGTCCTATCAGCCCCGATCAGCTCGACCCTCTCCTGCAGAGTATTGATCTTTAGCTGTCTGGCTTCAACCTCCCCACGGGCTTGCGATAACTCATTACTCACCCGAGCTATCGTCCCTTGGTGCCACCTAGCACCCTCCCTCAAGTGAGTAATTTCGCCATCACGCCGCTTTAACTTTTCCTCCACTTCACCAAGCATTCTCGTCAAGCACCTTCTCTCGTCGTCGGCTTCCCTTCCCAGCCGACCCAAACTTTCACTGTGTTCCTGCCGCATCGCCGCCACCTCCGCGGAGTGTCTTGACTCAATTTTGGCCAGCTCCAAGCACGCGTCATCGTTCTTCGCCAGGAGTTCCTGCAACTCCTCCACTCTGCGCTTTTGCTTGGACACCTCGGCCAGGGCAGCCTGATATGCTGCCCTTATCCCCTGCAAATTCCTATCGCTGATCGTCATGAGTTCTTCGAACTTCTCGGACACCGTCAGTCGCGACTGGAGCTCAGCATTATCCTTCCTAGCTTGAACACTGGCCCCTATCGCCAAACTCAGACGCCAGCATATCGCCCGAGAAAGCAAAACACTCTGCAAAATAAAAAGTGAATACATGAGAGTCAAGTCAACTAGGATGTATTCACTACCCGAGAATGACAGCTTACCCGTGAGGCATAGGCCCGAGTCATCCTCATCAGGGTCGCATTATGGATATCGGGAAGGAGATGAATGTTCTCAGCCATGCCTTGCTGCCCGAACGCAGCATCGACCAACCCCAGATCGGCAAACTTGTCCGCCGAGGGATCTGCGCCCGGATATAGGGCCGACCTCATCATGGCGGAAAATGCCTCCTCAACACCAGCATCCGAGCTGCTGGGTTGACCAACCCCGCCTGAGGGACCGGCCTGGGCGACCTCTGTCTGAGAGGCCTTCAACCTCCCAGCCTCCTCTACCAAGGCTCTGGCTTGGGTTTCTTCAGATAGCTCGGCCAGCCCAAGTGCCAGCCTCCCCAAAATCTTTTTTGAAGGGGCCCCGATTGCGGGACTCCCACCTTGCTGCGCTCCCTCCTCCGACGCGTCCTTCCCGGTTACCATCACCTGCATCTCCTCCGCAGGCTCCCCCGAAACCTCGGTCTGACCAGCCTCTTGACCCATCGAGGGCGGCCCGACCTCACTACTACCAGATTCCCCGGCCGACAGACCAAGAGGGGGCTCCCCCTGGACCTCCTCGGTTGCAGCTGTCCCCTCCCCCTTTTCTGTTGGAGCCAGTGGCGATCCCACGGGGACAGTAGGCCCCTCAGAAATGACTGCCTCCGCCAGATTCGTCGCTGGTTCCTCTTTCAGGGGGGACGCGGTCGGACGAGCCAACGGAGCCTCATCCGAGCTGTCTGATATCTCCAACACGAGAGGGTCGGGGGCCATAACCATTCTCCCCGGATCCTCCCTCGCCCCCGGCGCTCCTGTAGTGACTGCTCCGGCGTCCGGCGGGCTCCTTGCGGAAGTATGAGCCCTTTTCTCGGGCTGGCCGCTATCCGCGCCGCTACCTTCCCCTGGGCGTTTTCCTCTCTTCCTCTTGGAGAGATTCGACAATGCCGACCTTTTGGCTGTCAGAACGGAACACACATACTCAGGTCCAAACACGTTAATCGAGAAAAATACACAGCAAGAAAGGGACTCACCTTGCGGGTCCAGAGGGTTGAGCCCGGCTGCAAAGAGGGCCCCCTCCGATAGCAAGTCGTTGGCCGAAAATACCTGTCCATTATGAAGGACGTCCAAGTCCCTCTCCTCCTGTGCCGACAAAACCGGATGCATCTCCGCATCCCTCACAAAATCCCCCATCTCCGAGGGAAGCCGGAACCGATGTTCCCCTCCGCGATAACGAACCGACCCTTCCATCCCTTGATGGAAGATGGCTTATCCGCAATGACGTTGAAAGATCTCTGGGGTCCGATGTAGGGCCACTCTGATTTCCTTCCAGGAATCAAGTGGTAGCAGGTGCGGAAAAGGGGGAGAGTAGCGACGATTTGGATCTGGTGGCACATCGAGATGAATCCGACGATGCTCCGCCAACTGTTTGGAGCCACCATGACGGGCAGATATTATAGTGGGTCATGATTTCCTTCACCAAGGGGTGGAGAGAAAAACGGAGACCCGCCTTCAAACTATCTTCATAGACAAAAACCCCAGACTCTAAATCCCGAGTAACTCTATCTCCGGGTTTCGGCGCCCGCAGAACGACATCCAAGGGCATGCCATACCACTGGTGAATCCTCCCCAAATCCTCGGCAACGATTTCTGAGGCCACGTCATCGGGGCTCATCGCCATCTCGATTGAAAGAAATACCAAGCAAAAACGATGAGTGTCGAAGAGGATGAAAGGCCAAAACTCTTTGAAAGCAAGAAGAGAGAACGCCGCGAGCGTGCGTACATATATATATAATGCGGCTGTCACTTCGCTTCCCCGCCAAGGAAGCCGCCCTGAGGAGGCGGGTCGTCTCATCCAAGGCGTCCGGAATTGCCTCGACAAACGCCCGACGATCGGGATTCGTGGCGTGGCGCAATCCCAACCGTCGCTCGTGAAGGAGCCTTAGCCCCGAAGGCAGGATGGCCCTATCGCATTAATTAGGGCATCATTGCATTAGCTGTCTAAACCAAGACGTTCCATCCAGGATGCGCCATTTGAACTTGTACTCCCTGCGCCCGAACCTACTTCGAACTAGGGAGTGGAGGGCATGTGTTGGGGGGTAAAATCATCATTACGTTAATATCCGTGCGAGGCGGCTAAGGTTGACCTCCTCCCTTCGCCCCTTCCGGGCTTCAATAGCTCGGCCTCCTCCGGGCTTTCATAGCTCGGCCTCCTCCGAGCTTCCGTAGCTCGGCCCTTCCAGGCTTCCATAGCTCGGCCCCTCCGGGCATCCGTAGCTCGGCCCTTCCGAGCTTCTTTAGCTCGGCCTCTCCGGACTTCCCTAGCTCGGCCTTCCGGCTTCCGTAGCTCGGCCCCCTCCGGGCTTCCATAGCTCGGCCTTCCCGGGCTTTTATAGCTCGACCCTTCCGGGCTTCCGTAGCTCAGCCCTTCCGGGCTTCTCTAGCTCGGCTCTTCCGAGCTCTTATAGCTCGGCCCTTCCGGGCTTCCGTAGCTCGGCCTTCCCGGGCTTTTATAGCTCGACCCTTCCGGGCTTCCGTAGCTCGGCCCTTCCGAGCTTCTTTAGCTCGGCCTCTCCGAGCTTCCCTAGCTCGGCCTTCCCGGGCTTCCGTAGCTCGGCCCCCTCTGGGCTTCCGTAGCTCGGCCTTCTCGGGCTTTTATAGCTCGACCCTTTCGGGCTTCCGTAGCTCGGCCCTTCCGGGCTTCCGTAGCTCGGCCCTTCCGGACTTCCATAGCTCGGCTTCATCGAGCGATCCACAACCTAACACCTACCTTCGCGGAACCTAACGCGGGAGAGCCCAGGCTTACCAGAACGGCATCCTAGACAAGGAATCATATCGAGACGTGGCCTAAAACCTATCATAACTGCCCCAGGCCTACTCAACCAGATCTCGAGACATCAAGGAGCTCTCCCAGCCGTCGATCCCTTAACAAATGGGATATGGATTCTAACGGCCCCACAACGGCCTGATTCTGTCCGCCTCCATATCATAACAACCCCTGAACCTTCCAGAAGACGCTCAAGATCCAGGTGACAGTCTATAAATATCAGACTCACAGATTCCCTCAGGTACGCGCCTCTTTCCGTACACGCACCTTTTACACGCGCACTCCCACTGCCCTCTCCGGCAGCTCGTCGGTGCTCCTGCCCTCTTGAGCTTCCGATTGGCCGCCCCTGGAGAGGCTTCCCGGAGAGATCCACCTCCTCATTGTCTGGTTGATCGCCGATTTCTTCTCCACTGACTTGAGCGTCGGAGGGTCTTCCACGGAGGGCCACCCCCAGCGCCTCCCACGTGTGGACTTCTTATGCAGGTCCGCCCCCCTCTTCCTGGAGATCGACCGCGTCCGAGTCGGAGGACGGATCCCGACGGCAACAGAAGCCACTATGGATTTCTAATCTTTGCAAGGCATAATTAATTTTTTCTTAATACAAATATGTGAAGTCCTGATTTTAAGGAATTATCATCATAAGGCATCACAAGTGAGAGAATAAGAGAGAGAAAGAACTTAAGCATTGTACGCCAAGTTTTCTTCCTTACAGTCAGTTTTGCTCCTTTCTTGATACTCTGTTCATCTTCACTACAAGAAAATTGATTTTTGCCTACGATTTTCGCACCTATGATTTTAAAATCGTAGGCAAAAGATATCTTTCCCTACGATTTTTTAAAAATCGTAAGCAAAGATTTCATAGTAGTAAAGTTAGAACCTTTTTCTATGATTTTTTGAAAATCATAGGAAAAAGCTATACCAAAAATTTGGAGGCAAATCTCCCTCCAAAATTTTTCTGAAAGATCTTTCCCTACGATTTTAGAATCGTAGGAACAAGCTATACCAAAAATTTGGAGGCAAAATCTCTCTCCAAAATTTTTCTAAAAAAATATTTCCCTACGATTTTCAAAAAATCATAGGAAAGATCCAGAGCCTTTACCTACGATTTTTTGAAAATCATAGGAAAAGACTTTTTATTTTTCTAACAAGTCTTTACCTATGATTTTCACAAAAATCGTAGGTAAAGGTCCAGAGTCTTTTCCTATGATTTTTGTGAAAATCGTAGGGAAAGGCTCTAGAGCCTTTCATGTAAAGGATGCAGACTTTACTTACAATTTTTACGAAGATCGTAGGGAAAGACAACCAACCTTTTCCTACGAATTTAATAAAAATCATAGAAAAAATCCTTTTTTCAGAAATCCAACCCTTTCCCTACGATTTTCACGAAAATCGTAGGGAAAGGCTGTATACCTTTCCCAAAATCAAATTTTATATTTACTATATTAATTATATATATATATATTATAATAATTATAAATATTAATATAACTATTTATTTCTTATACTATATTTATAATTATATTGTTATTTATTATACTGTTAACATGTTATATATTATAATATTCTTAGTAATATATTATTATAGTTTCTTTAATACTATATTATTATTTACATATATTATATATAGTAAATATGTATTTATATATAATACAAAAATAAAATATATTATATAATATTTTTTATATAATAAAATAATTACTTATTATAATATTGTAGTATACTATAATTTATTATGTATTATCATATTGTTAATAAAATTATTAATCTTATATTGTAATACATAATGTATATAGAACATGTTATAAAGTTATTATAATAATATAGAATATATTATATTATTATCAATATTATTATGCAATATAATATTAAATAAAAATATTATTATGTATATATCTTTTTTTAGTTATCCTTTTAAAAGACTTTTTCTGGATCATCAAATTTTTGGAGGAAAAATTACCCACCAATATTTTTCTGAAAAAGTCTTTTCTTACGATTTTCATAAAAATCGTAGAGAATTATATCTTTCCTTTACCTACGACATTAATAAAAATCGTAGGCAAAGGTCCAAAGGAAAAGCTCCCTAAACCTTACCCTTCGGGAAAAGTCTTTGTACATCGGATTCCAGTGCACAGAGCGCACACAGGGCATGCGTATTGGCCGCGCGCTTGTACGAGCACGCGTGCGGAGTGCGCCACGACCCGATGGGTCGTGGTACGCATGCTCGCATGGGTGTGTGGCCAATGCGTGCGCCCTATGCGCGCTTTGTCCATCGAAATATGTGCAAGCGCGCATGCAAGGGGCGCTACATCCTAATGAGCCATGGTACGCTCGCTCGCACGGGCACATGGCCATTGATAGCACCTAGTGCGCACTTTGTGCATCAGAGTCCGTTGTACAAAGACTTTTCCTATCCCTTGATGGTTCTTTTCGATTCTTCACAGCTTTCCTCATTCTGCCTCCCTTCGTCTGTGAGCTCCCAATCCGGAGCTTACCTGATTATTCCCCAGTGAAGGACTTAGGCTAGGGCTTCGCCAAAGCTACAATGCCCGAAAGCCCTCAATTGGTCTCCCAAAATCCTTTTCTCTTCCCTCTCCTTCCTCCACTCTTCCTTTCACCGCCATCGTCAAAAATCTAACCCCAATCCACCTCCGAATACTAATCCTAACCCCAACTTCAATTCGAACCCCACCATCATGACACCACCGCCTCAGTCGATTCCGGCCTTCGCCCCTTCATTTCGGCCCTTGGGTGTCCCTCCCATCCCTAGTACTCCATTCCAAATCCTAGCTTCCAAGGCCCAATGGTGTAAAACCCCAACATCAAGCCTCGTGGGGTTTCAAATCCGATTTTAATCATGCTGGCATGCTGCTATTGAAATTGATCTTGATAGGTCCAGTTGGACCATATTCTATATGTAATTATTTTTTTTCTTACAGTAATGTTACCCATAATTATCTGAGTGACTAACAAAATGAAAATATCTGATTGCTATTTCTTTTAAAAATAAAAATATAATTTTTATTTTTATTTTTTAAAAATTATAATAAAAAATATCATTGATCATCATCATTATTTTATTTTTTACAATTTTTGTTATATTTGATAACTATTATTATTATTTTTTATTATTTTATACAATAAAAAATACTTTTAAAATTTTTTTTATAAAGTTATTTTTATTTTGAAGGTAAAATCACCTACAAATTTTTTTTAAAGAAAAAGCTCTGGACCTTTCCCTAAAATAGACTGAGAATTATAGGAGAAGGCTTAAATTTTAAATTTTTTTTTTTTTGAGGCAAAAGCATCCTCCAATTTTTTTTTTTCATAATAACCCTTTTCCTATGGTTTTTGCGATGCGACAAAGGATTAGCACAAAAAAAAAACCCTTTAAGCTTTAACACCACCCGACTTCTGCCTGTGCCCTAACTTCATCCCTTCCACCCAGCCCCTCCGCTCGGACCACTCCTCCACCGACCCCGCCGCCCTCCCACCGGATGCCAACAACGACGATGACCAGTACCTCTGCGACCTCCCCGCCCTCCTCCTCTTCCTCCTCCTCCTCTCCCTCTTGACCATCGCCTTAGCTATCGGCTAGCAGAGGCGAGCTGGGACACGGCCGACGATGCCCTGGGTCCTCGCTGCGCCCACAAAGAGAGAAGAAAGAAGAAACCCTCTCGAGCCCTCGTCGTCTCCTTCACGCTCGCGGAGTCCGAGCCCTCATCGTCTCCTTCGTGCTCGTGGAGTCCGATTCCTCCAAATCCCTCACGGATTACCTTGCAAGGCTCCCGGGCTATCTCCAGCTCGATGTAAGTGTCCTTCCTGCCATCAGGTTTTTGGTTTGAGCTCGATTGTTCGGGTGCTCTGATGGCAGGCGGCGATGTTGCAACCGGCGGTGCAGGTGGCACCGGCGAGGCAGGGGCGATAGCAGCAGGCGGGGTTCGGACAGACGGTGGCAGGTTTATGGTAAGTTGGTTTTGTGGGTAAGACAATGCTGTGGGGATATCACAGATTTACTGCACTGGATCTCTGTTTCAGTGTTGTCGAGAGGTGGGAGAAATGCTCTTAAATCTTGCTCGAGCATGGGAACAGGCTGATACTTCTACTTCAAACAACATTGCAAGCCGGCTCCCATCTTTAGAGAGTTTTGTGACCAACAATGTGAAACCAGGGAAGGATGAAATAGCTAATAAGTCTTGGTCAATAATTGCCATATGACATAGCTAAATTCTGTTTAAGTTTGGCATTGATTTTTGATATGGTTCTATCCATTTGATAATAATGGTTGGCTTTGCAGCACTGTGACAGAGGGGAAAAGATTACTTGTGGAGTGCTTTCATTTTAAACTAGACAGGGTTAATCCTTTTCTTTTTCTTTCTTTTTTATCTGTCTTTAGGTCAATTTCATGTGTGATGTAGCTTATTCAAGTTAGATGCTGACTCTCGATTATTGTTATCGGTTAGGCAGGGGCATTCAATGCCATGCCTTGGACTTGGGTCACCTTTTCTTCACCATGACCAAAAAGCTCCATCAGTTTGAGAAGTTTCTAACGAAACTGATTTTATTGTCTCTTCAAACAAAACATCATCTTTTTCTTCAATGATTTAAAATTGATGTTTCGCTTTGACTATCTTTAATTCCAATTTTGTTTTGCATTCCAACCTTGTGATGAATATTCCTTTTGGCAACGTGCTTAGCTTTTGTTTTTATTCTGTTCTCACATGATTCAACACCTGCTACTTTTTGACAAAGTATTGGTGTTCGTGGTACACGTTTGCTGTTTGCTCCACACTTTGGTTTTAAGCCTGATCAGTTGTTCCAATACATCTAGACGCAAATGAAACATTTTCTTTTTTGTGCATGTATGTTTGTTGTTCAGGAACTGCATATGCTCAGTCACTTTCAAACAAGTCAAAGAAGAATTAGATTTCCATGTGCTCCAGGGTTGTCTATCCTATAATCCAGCTTTCTAGAGCAGAGCAGGGAGATGAGGTAGATTCTGACAACATGATAGTTTTCAGTCTGTAGGTGAGAAACTTTGATGCAAGTGATACATGAACATAGCTTTAATACCAGCATCTAGTGCATTTATTCAACTGCTGAATTTATTCTGTACTACAAGTAAGACATATCTTGAGAAAAATTCAATTTTTGGTGAAAACTATTATTTATATATTATGCATTCTTAATGGTACAATTGAATTATCATTACTTTCTTCAGCATTTGCATAATGTTGATGTGATCTGTCCTGGACATCATGTGTATGTACACTGTCAGATTCTTGGTTGTCTCATAATGGTTGCAAAAATTCTGTCCAGATCCATGATATGGTAAACTTCTAACGCAAAATTTACCAGTAAATTATGCTTAGCGAGAAAATATTTAAGAGTCAAATTAGTGAAAAGATTATCTTCCACAGGGAATATATGCCATCAACATATTGCTGGGGGCAATTGTTAGAGCAGTGTGAAATTTGTAACTTTAATGAGTCTACACTAGTTCATTGCCCTAGGATATTGGCATCTTTTACATCTATAATGAAGTGCCTAATGTTGTAAAGATACCTCGGTATTTTCTTTACATTAATTTTTATGTTTGATATGTATCATGAAGTTTATGTAAGCAACTGGATGTCGTGCAAATGATTGTAGAAGAAATGAACATATTAACTACAATCTTCCTTCGGTATGATAACGAGAAGATCCTTTACTCAAATGCAGTATTGTTGATGAGGCCCATCAGCAACTTCAATAGAAGTCCCAACATGGCTGATACAATTGAGTTTTCGATCGATACTTCTACCCCAGCTGAAACTGTTGCTGCTTTGAAGAAATCTATACAGACGTAAGCATAATTAAACCCTTTGGTTTTAGTTAATGCTAATTGTCTTAGCTTGCTTTTACTTTTTTATATTAATTGAACTATTTATTTGTACATGCTGTTCTGTGCCATGCCAAAGTTCTTTATGTAAATAAGATCTATTTTGTATATTTTATTTGAGTCATTGAATTATGTGCACATGACCATGCATCTTAGTCCAGAGGTATGTTCTACATGACCCATATTTTGTATGATATTTTCACATTACATAGCATAATTAACTTGCTTGATAAACTCATATTGTTTAATTATACTTTTAGAGATGCTAACATGGTATTTGAACAAGTTGTACTCAATTACAAGTTGCCATGATTCTGATTTAATAATTTATTTTCTTTGAGCATAAAAATTAATCAAATATAAACTTTTTTAATACTTGTTTTTCAACCTTGCAGAAAGTAATTTTGATACCCTGAAAGGATCTTTCAAGGAAAGTGAGCAAGGTGTACTTTGGCATGAGAGGTCTGCAATGATGTCTTATTGGAACATTGATGAATTGCAATGTCATTTTAGGGCATTGCTTACTCTAGTAATGTTTAAAAGAGAGCTAGAAAACTGGTGAAGTCATTTATAAATGGGACCTTTATGAAGTGTCCAGTACCTTATGTTGTGTTGTCTCATTATGTGATTTGATGTTTTATGTTAGTTATGGATATTGTAATTGATATGGACAATTGACTTTCATTTATTAGTTATTTTGATGCTTATCCTTTGTTGTCATTGTGTAAAAAAATTGTATATGTAATGGGTATTGTATGTAAAGAATTATATTATTTTTATTGATACAGTTTTTAATATTTAAAAAAATACGAAACAAACAAATTATATTCTATTTAAATAAAATATGCAAAATTTTAAAAATTTTAAAATAGAAATATAATTTTAAAATATTAAAAAAATTAAAATAGAATAAATATAACTTTTCTATACGATTTTAGACATATCTTGTAGGGAAAAAAAAAAAATTTGTATTTATTATTTTTTCCTACGATTTAATTTATATTTGCAGGTAAAAATGGTTAAAAAATAATAATTTGAAAAAGAATCATTAAAAATGATTATTAGCTAATTTTTTTATGATTTTTAGAAAAATCGTAGGGAATGATGTGGATAAAAAAATATTTTTTAATTTTTTTTCTATGATTTTGGGGTTTTTTTTGTAGGGAAAGGAATATTAAACAAATTTATTAGCTAATTTTTTCCTACGATTTTAAGAAATTTCGTAGGGAAAGATGTGGAAAAAATTTTTTTTTTGATTTTTGCCTACGATTTTGAGGCTTTTTTTAGGGAAAGAAATTATTTAAAATAATTATTAGCTAATTTTTCCCTACGATTTTAAGAATTTTCGTAGGGAAAAATGTGAATAAAAAATATTTTTTTTTTTTTTTCCTACGATTTTGGGGTTTCTCGTAGGGAAAGAAATTATTAAAAATTATTATTACCCAACTTTTCCCTACGATTTTAAGAAAAATCGTAGGGAAAGATGTAGATAAAAAAATATTTTTTGATTTTTCCCTACGATTTTTTATCTTCGTAGGCAAAAGTTTTCAAAATTCAAATTTATATTTCAAATTCTAGTCACTCTATCCCTACGAAATATGAACTTTTCCCTACGAAAAAAATCGTAGGGAAAAGGTATAATCTTTGCCTACGATTTTGAAAGTCGTAGGCAAAGGCTTTCCCATACGCATCTTTGCCTACGATTTTTTTTTCGTAGGGAAAA
The DNA here is from genome assembly GCA_900491605.1 of Calamus simplicifolius. Lineage (NCBI taxonomy): Eukaryota > Viridiplantae > Streptophyta > Magnoliopsida > Arecales > Arecaceae > Calamus > Calamus simplicifolius. The sequence goes on from UESW01001623.1 coordinate 527,088, forward strand.
GTTCAAAAATCGTAGGGAAAGGCTTTTCCTACGATTTTTCTATCTTTCCCTACGAAAAAAAATCATAGGCAAAAGTCATTTCTTGTAGTGACGGTTTGCACCCATCCGGGCTTGCAAGCAATGAGCATGCACTTGTCCTTGTACTTATAGCTTTTTTAATCCAAACTTCCAATAGCTTTGTTGAATACAATAATATTTAAAAACTATGTAGATAAAAAAAATAAAATATCGTACATAAAACTCAAAGCAGATCGATGAGTTAGTTTTTCTGAAGCCAAGTAGCATCGAAAAGGCTGCTTTCTCTCATGCCACGTGGACAAATATATTAAACCTTGGGAAGTAATATTAATAATACGGGTAACTTCAACGAATTGATCCAGCCTTAATTTTTCTTTAACGCAAGAATGAATGTAACCATGGTATTGATAATAAGGATGAGGCTCCCAT
>UESW01001623.1:535216-685610 GCA_900491605.1 Calamus simplicifolius
GTAAATTTACTTGTGAGTCCATCAGAAAGTCCCAGAATGTGACAGGCTATGTGACTGTGTTTCACAAGCTCACATCATTCCATACCACTGTGATTCTAATTTTGGTACAAATGTCCCGATAGATTTGTTCTTGAAGTGATTTATACCTGGAAAATATGTGCTACTTTTCTCTGGCTGAAACTGGATAGGAAAGTCTGTACTGTTAAGGAGATTTTTATGAAGCTCTTTGGTTACTTTTGCATTACTTCTAGATTCATCTTCATGAACTTATGAATGATGTAGGCGTTTGTCTTTATCATAAAGACATGCAACATGTTATATATAGATACGGACACTTCAAACATAGAAGATATTATCTTTTCATCTCTGCGGCTATGACTACTCTGCAAAAGTATAGAAAATTATGTACTTAGTAGGGACATTAAATTGATTTATTATGGATGATTGCTCAACCACAAATTACTGAATCAACAATGTGATGCATACCCAAGCAAATCCACGCTTGCTTTTAATTTCATAGGTGAGTTTAGAATGTTGTGCTTAATTTTATTTTTTAGAATCTAATTTGATCAAGGGGCAAAGATACTAAAATGAAGAAATAAGATATCTATGTTTTTAATGAACGATTAGCTTGGCACCTCAAGAGTGATCTAGTCCTAGAAGTGTTTTTGAGGAGGCTTGATATTCAAGTGTTAGTGTTTCTTCATTAAAACATAAAAGTGTATTTTTGCAATCCCCAAAAAAATAAGGGAAGACGGCTTTTAGGAATCTTTTGTACAAATTGCAAATCAATAGAATATGCAATACTGTGGTGGATGTTTTTTAAATTAGAGGGTGGTTTTATATAACCAAGTTGCAGTGTCTCACAGAAAGGAAAACATGTCTTTGACCATAGTACAAAAAAATAGGTGGCCTCAAGCATTTTATTGAAGGATCACAATTGATGAATTGAATAATTTGTATTGGTCTATTAATTGTCTAAAATGGCCTCTATGAAGTCTGCCCCCACCTTATTCATTGAGGCAAGCTTGTTGAAAATGCTTTGGGCTTTGGGGCAACGGTATGTAAAGTGAAGCATATGTATGACATATATAGATTTATTGCTGGAGCACATCATGCATTATAAGTTATGCCATTTATGGAAGGTTTGCACATTTGGCTTTGATTCAAATATGCAATCCATCATAGGAAATTGTGGGTTTCTTATATACTTAGCATGATGTTAGGTGTCTAGCTAAATGACAAATTTCAATTTGAAAGGATGTGCTATTCTAAATTGAAGCTTTGCAGTTTGTGCGATCATTGAAACTCCAAAACAAGGTCAAGTAAATTTGAAATATTAACTTCAAGATATTTGTGTTTGAGACCTCTGTGACATATTTTTGTTACTAAATTCAATACAACAACCAAGTTCAAACGAAAAACATTTACTATCTTGATTTTTTCACACTTTTCTATAAATTTATAATAATTCCCATTAGCTATTTTCATTTGAAAACAAAAAAAAAAAAAAATCCATGAAGCTTATGCTTGGCCTTAAATGTTGGGTTTCATTCCAGAGCTTCGGTAGCAATTTAAATGCTTATCTTGTGGCTCTGCCTGTTTCTAGAAAATGGTCATGCTATTAATTTTATAATTTTGTAAGCTAAAGTATATTTGCTCGCCAGCTGTCTAGAAACCTACACTATTTTTTTTTTTGGTGATGCATGTTTTGCTTTTATTCTATTGTTATTTTTTTTAGAGAGGGGGGAGACCTGCCTGTTGTTAATTACCAAGGCTCAACATTGGTTTCAGTTTTAGCCAGGTTTGTGGAGTTCTGTTTTCAAGTTTCCACAATTTCAGAAGTTCTGCTCCATGATTGGAGTTTTGGTCAAAAAAATTGAGGAAAAGCTAAAAAGAGAAAAATATAGGAAAAATAAAAATAACCTAAGAAATGTTATCCACAACATTTTAGATTATTTTGTGCTGTATATTTTTTGGTTGGATGTTTTATAGCTTCTTTAATTCTGTAGTTTTGTTGGTTTTGGGCTAAAGTTAATATCACATATAAATGCAACTAAATTTATTCGTATTTTGTGGGTATTAGTGTTTTAAGCACCATACTGTATGAGGTGTTACTAGGCATACCATACGATCAATGGGGGCATTAGTAGCAATACAGAATCCAATATACCCCCTATACTACCACGTGCTACCATTTGCTTTGCCAACTCCGATGGTGTACTATGTGTTGGTGCAAGGGCTTACTCTATTGTACTAGAGAGATGTTGGGATTGGGTTGGTATTGAGGCGTAAAATAGTCTTGAATATATGTTTTTATAACCTCTTAAGCTTTAGCTGCTCACAACTTCATTTTTAGTAGACAAAAAATATATTAAATTTGCACATTTTTAAAAACATTTTTGCGATTAAGGTTATTTAATTAAATGCATGTAGTTATAGATTATCTTTATTACTTTATGTAAAAATATTAATTTTGTGATATGTTATATATGAAACTGTTCATGTTAGTCTTTGTAAATTTTTGCAATAGTAGTTTTCCTATAGACTTGATTTTTTATGGGTTAAATTTATCATCTATCTCCTTTTTTAAACCAAGATAAAGAAATAAATAGCATTAAAAACTCAGACCATATAGTTCATATATTTAAATAAAGAAACAAATTTAGTATGATTGCAAGCACCAATATTATACTTGAAAAATGTACACATTGTGAGTTTTGATTGTAAATGGAAGAACCATTTAAATTGGATAAAGATCTGTCGATCTTGGTCAATACTGATAGAACATCAAATTGGAGGTCAATATTAGTTCAGTCTGGCTGAAACTTAAAACTTCACCCAGGTTAAAATTTTGGGATGCGCCATCTAGGTCTATTTTAGAATCTCCTATTCATGATATGAGTGGCATATCTATGACAACGATGCCTGATTTATTTTTTGCTTTTGTTAATTAAGGCAATACATTGTTCAATTTGTGTGCCGTGAATTGTTTGTCAATTCATAAATGCACCTTTAAATGGCATCCTTTTCGTTAGGATTTTTTAACTAAAGCTGAAACAGTACTTGACCCCTCCATTAACAAAGAACTGAAAAGGGAGTACGTGAAGGAAATCCCTTGGAGTCCCACCTTCACATCATTGTACTTTTCTTAAGCTTATCATGACCACTAGGTAATGGCTCTTGCACTTCATGTAAGTTATCAAAATTGTCCTTTCAACTTACCTTCCTCAATGCAAAACCCATATATTTTCTCCTTAGCAACTTCAAAAACCACTTGATAACTTTTACTTAATACAAGCAAACAAGAAGAATAAAGAATGACCTTAAAGGAACATGTCTTTAAACTATTTAGCTGGAAAGGGACTAAATTCCACTACCTGTTCTATATTTGGTCATTAGATGTCAATATTTAATTAGTTTTGGGATTACTAGAAAACCTCTTTCTGCCCCAGTCGCTACTGGTTTCAATGAGTAAACATTATTGTCAGCTGTTGAATTTGTTATATAGATAGGGAGACAAGATTTTCAAGATCCTTTTTAAACTTAATCCAATTTTTGTTGCATTGTACCTTTGTTTTAGATTGTAACCAGATATATCGTTCTCATTTGTCATACTCAAACGTGATGCAAAATGTTAAGTCATGCCTAAGTGGCCCCACACTAGGCAGCCAAGGCTCAGGCTTGCAAATGAACTAAGCTATTCTAGAGCTTCTCAAGATTAGCTTGATATGGCTCATTTGAGCTTCACTAAGCTAGAAAACAAGCTGAGCTCAAATAGTAATGAAAGCTCAGCTCATAAACGAGTCGATCCGAAACACTAATGGCTTGAAGTACATACAAAAATATAGCTCAGCTACGTAAGAAGCTTGGCTCATGTTCTTATGGGCCAATCTTGAAGATGTTTTTTTAAGCTTCACTCAAGATTGCTCATAGATGAGTTGATCCTGAGCACTAATGGCTTGAAAAAATATATAGGAGGTTGGCTCTACTGCATTAGAAGCTCGGCTTATGTTCATATGGGCCAAGCTTGAACATATTTGGTTAAGCTTCTCTTAAACTTGCTCATAAATAGTTGATCCTGAACATCAATGGCTTGAAAAAATATATAGGAGCCTGTTTTCACTCCATAAGAAGCTCGCTTATGTTTCATATAGTCCAAGCTTGAACACATTTTATTAAGCTTGACTCAAGCTTGGTCAGCCCTTTTATATAGTGAGCCAAACCTAAGCAAGCTACTCACCATGGCTTGGCTTGCTCAAACCACAACCATTAGTCATGTTTGAAATAAAAAGGGGATATGAAACAATAATGGTTGAGGCATCAAACGGACATCAAGTGATTGATATCATATTTCCAAGAATAGAACTTTGTTTCAAAGGGTGAATCCATCAAGCTTGTTCAACCATTAAAAAGCAATCTTAGTGTAGGATGTTTTGCTCATGGAGATACAAAAATAGTGATTCAAGATCTATTATGTGTCCATGACATTTTTACTAGTTATACTGGCAAAGTATCAATTCTATTACACCCCTCCGTGTGGTATTCTACCAACACATGGTGCTAATCTCATTTTTGCTATGCTTACACCAATAGATGTATTGTGTGGCTACAAAATACTATACCATACTAGTCCCATTCTAGTCTAAACTAGTATGGGTTTAAGTATTGAGACTTAACCTTGTTTCAAACAATATTTGATACTCTTTCATCATCCAACCAAAGCTAAATGTCATAGTTTTCAAGTGATTGGATCTAGCACCAAGTTCAATGAAATAAAGGATCATTTTGGTATTAACAATTCAGTTTTTCCTGTTGTTGCATAGAACAAAGGTATCATTTATAAACAGTAGGTAATAACAAAAGGAGATCTTTAAAAGGAAGAAAACCTCAAACAATGCTCTATGTCAGTTCATTTTGATAGTTGTAAGCATGAATAATAGACAGAAAGTAGGGTGTGGGCTATTGTGCAATAGGTACTCATGCCAACAAAAGCCAAGAGGCAACCATTAATTAAGCCAAGAACTTGGTCAAGCTGTAATGTTCTTCCATCTTCTTGTACCATGCCTTTAGGAAGCTACAACCTTCTATTTACTAATGTCTAGCATATGCTATGCACTTGAGAGCAGTGATTCACGTCTCGGCAAAATGGGGGCTGACTCGGTCATCCATCCCATCTCAAAGAGATTTCAAGACCAATCTCGATTGTCTCATTCCATTCTGTCTCGACCATAATTTGTTGACATTATAATTTTAAATAGATCTAATTTATTCTAAAAATATAACTTTTGAAGTTCAAATATATTTAAAAATCAAATCAAATGCTAAAGATTTACAAATAATTTTTTTTAAAAAAGAAAAGCATCCCAAACAAGTACCGAAATGCTTGACTGAGTCAAGGATTACGATGGGACAGAATGCAAAGCATTTCATTTCATGAAAAAATCACAATATCCTTGTCCCATGAGATTTAAAACCTTACTTGAGAGCACATTCATTAGGCCTTTTCCCACCTATTTGGGTTATCTTTGTAGATTCTTATTTGCTAACTTCTTTTCTACTTTTGCAAAACTGAATTTGTAAAGAAATAGAGATCAAATCAGCTGAAATAACCAATATGAGCGAGGATTTTAAAGATAGAAAGAAAATTGTGACTTGTGGTAAAAGCCAAAGAAGAAAGAAGGGAGGAATGTGATGGAGATACTTTGCTTAGTTTCTCTCTCATATTCAGAACGGGCCCTACATCGTTGGTGAAAGCTTTGCACTTTGGAGTCTCTCCAAGATACCTTGCTATAATATAGTAGAATCAGGCACATGTAATGATGCCTTAAGAATGTTTTTGTGAAAGTTACATAAAAATAAGAATTAGATGCATTATGCAGATTTTGGAAGAAGCATCCATAAGGTAATATGAAATTATCCAATGTCAATATGACCTTAAGGAGGCAAAATGATGGTCATTTGTGTAGAATCCATAGCGTTTCTATCCTTTTAATGAAAACATATTATTTTTCTCATGTCAATTAAAGGAATTAGACTTCCAAGATGCTGTTACAAAAAAAGGAATGTAGTTTATAGAAGAAAAATCTGAGTTTTTTCATGCCCCTTAAGCTTTCTCTCTTTTGTAAACCATACAACCATGCTAATATCTTAAACATCTAACCTCAAAATCTCTTTATCCTGGGCATCTGAGCATTAGAGACTATGTTTTGTGGTCCTTTCCTGCCTTTTATGTTAGCATTGAAAGTTAAGAAACAATGCAGGAATTTTGGCTTACAGTGTTAGAATTCTGTAATTTAAGATCGCTTAGAAACACACTGTTTTTTTTTTTTTATTTAAGCATGGGTTATTCTGAAAGTTATGGAATTTTTGCTATTTTCCCTTTTTTCCCCATTAAAACATGAGGAAATGGGAGAAATTTGTTCATAGCATGTTTTTTTTACTGCATTTTAATATCATTCTTGGTTCTCTATGATTACTAGCAAAAGGGCGTGTGCAATGCTGTTTAAGAATGAAAAGAAAGAAAGAAGAAGTATTGCATTAATTGTTAACTGAAAATAAAATAAAAAAGAAATATACTGAATACACAAAACAAAGTAAAAAATAAAGGAAATAATAAGAAAACAGGAAAATAGAAACAAATTACAAATAAACCAAAAATGAAAATACAAAATCTAAGATCAACAACAGATTATCTAATAATAAATAAAAAATGTAGGCTAGAAAATACTAACATTAAACTAAATAAAATTACAACATATGAAACCAAAAAATAGAGTGTCTAACAAAAGACAACATAAACTAGGAAATGCAAAATAGGAAACTAAAAACTACATAAATTGGAAAAAATGAAACACAATAAGTAACATAAAATATAACTAGATAGTTTCAGTAGGAAATCATAATGAGAAGTTTTTGGGATAAAAAGGCGAAAGTAGAGAGATTCCATGTTGGATAAAGGGGCTAAAAATTTGTGGGAGGGGTTTTATTCAAGAAGTTTTATGTTAAAATGAAGCATTTAGAACACTATTAATCAAGTTGCCATAATTGGAGGCATGGTCTTTGGTGCCAGCTTATAGTTCAAAGTATCACACATATTGTTCAACCTGATAAGGTATCCATATGGTACTCAAGCTTTTTAAACATTATACCGATCCATGGTATAGTCATTGTCTTACCTCCAGTAGTGGTACGAGGATGTATCATGTCAACCTGAGCCATAGCATTAAGCTGCTATTATGGGGTTCAATGCAGAGGATTGAAACCATTACAGAGGTAACTAATAGGAGACAATAAGAATGATGTACTTAGAGAAGATAGAGGACAAATTAGAGACAAAGAAAAGTAATAGATGGACGAAGGTTGACATAGGGATTATACGAAGTGGGATTGGAGGGAGAGATATTATTGATGAAAAGTAGAGGACAAGCAATGTGTGCTTCAATCTCTGGTCTCAGAGAGAGAGAGAGAGAGAGAGAGAGAGAGAGAGATCTCAGGTGGCAATGATCAGAGATTTAGGGGACTCTTGGAAGGTAATGGGTTGTGTCAACTTAGTGGAATAAGAAATTGAGACTGCTTCATGGAGTTCAGGTATTTTATGAAAAAAATGGCGTATAGGTATTCTCGAAATATCCTTAAAATTAAAACTCTCTTTTTAATAAATTTCCTAAATGATGGACAAGTAGTTGGGAATTGTGACTATAGAAAATATTTTAGGCAGTCTAGGATAAGAGGGGAGTTAGAGTATGCTATGTAGTAGTACATGCAATATTCTTATATGGTCTTTCCAGCTTTGGCTAGCATCTGGTAAACTATAGTTGCTATTTACATGCTTCACCATATGTATGGTGAGAATGAAATTTCGCTGTCAGCATGTATATTAAACATTTGGTATTTTTTTGCTAGGGCTACACATGATTTCAATTGCGTTAGGAGCCTAGGGAAGAGGACTGGTGAAGGCACTGTTGATTATGATATGCAGAAATTCTTAAATAGAACAAAAGATCTATTGGTGATGGTGTCTCCATTCTCAACTGCCAGACATTTAAATTAACAACAGGGAGTGACCTATCCTTTGATGGTTAAAAAGAGTTTTAGTCAATCAAATTGAGCAGATCATCTTTTAGGTTGCTCTTAATAGGTACTCTGAGGTCCCAACCTGCCTCTAATCTTATGGGAAATATACTTCCTTGTATTAAGAAAATGTATGGATTAAACTTGATGAGAAGCTGATTAAAATGTTTCTCATTTTGCATTTGTATCTGCTAGATATTAAATCCGATTTTGTAATCGAATATGGCTTTTCTGATTTTTATTTTTATTTTAAAAGGAATAGAACAACAAATATGGAACTGCTTTCATTTACTTTCGGTTTCTAGTGGACGGTGAAAAAAAATAAAAAGCAATAGCCGTATCACTTTCTGCTGTTACCTGTTGCTAGATGGAAAAATAAAATACCCTTTCAAAGAACTGGGTTGGCTAATACCCATTGTAAAACCAAAAAAAAACTATAAAAGAGAAAAATCCTACATGGAGGAATAATGCCCAGCTCAAATCATGTCCTTTAAGGTTCTAACCTGATTTGTCTTCGCACTATTATCTATTACAGAGTTTCATCTCCCAATCTGATTCACTTGTTGTGAAACCTTATACAGCTAAAATCATATTTGCTATTCTTTGCTGGTCAGACTGGTCTATTGTTTGAATGGAATCTTAATTTTATATTGGTTATTACTAGATTTATGGTTCAGCAGATCTTCTGGATCTACTTTTGGGTCTATAAACCACTTTTGGAGCTCAAATTTAATATGTTTCTCACTTTTTTTTTCCCTTGGATTGTTAAATGCTTTATGGAGAAGCTTTCACTGTCAAATTTATGCACTTCTCTTATTTTCTTCTTTTGTAAGATTGGTATTCTTTGGTAGTTTATAAACAGAGGGTGTAAAGAGAGGACTTTACATCTATTGTTAGCTTAATAAAAGTATCAAAAATTAAAAAAAAAATGTTGGACGTGATCTTCCGGGTTCTAAGATGCATATAAACAAAAAGTCATATTTTGGCAACTTCTTGTTTATGCATCGACTCATGCAAAAATCAACATGCTATATTGTGCCACTGTAACTATTAATTTGGAAATATTTGATGCATGGACAGGAGATCTCAGAAACATACTGATTTTTTGTTTAGAGGCATTTTATACCCGGTAAATCACATCTAACTTTTTATTTTGCATTTTTGATTGCATCTATATTTGTATGCTTGCATGTGGGTGTGTATACTTGTGTTTTCCTTAGGCGCTTTAAGCACCGGACACACTGTACATGAGTGTTAATTCCCACCTCACTTGTGTTTTTGTTCATGAATGAAGGACCAGTCCCCCAAAAATGCACTTTTTTTTTTTTTTGCTGCAGCTATGAAGTAATGGAGATTTGTTGAGATCATTGTGTTATGATGGGCTTTTAACCTTCAGTTCTTATTTTGATGCAGTTTTTCAATTTAATTCATTTAAAATGATTTGGGTTTCTTTGTAATAAGAGGCAAAATATTGTAGATGTCACTGATTAATGCCATCCCTACAGATCAGAGAAGCAGAAAAGCAATCCTCAGGTCAGACTAGGAGGATTCAGGAGCTTGAAGTTAGGCTGCATGAAGCAGAAGATATGATAAATTCTCTTAGAACGGAGTTGAAAAAAGTGAACACTGAACTGGAGCAGCTGAAGAATAATCTTGCTGAGCCATTGATTGGCCATGCCACTACTATTGATGACAAATGTCAGGAGGACAAACTTGGTTCTGATTCCAATCTGTCTCCTCAACTTGGACTTGAAGATATATCAGCTTCTAATGCTATGAATACCACTTCCAATCAGAGGACTGCAGATGATCACTGCTGTTCCATTGGAAATGCAACAGAAGCTAACCCCTTGAAAGATCTTTCCATGGAGAACAGGTGTGCTAGCAACCCTGATTTAGCATCTATAATTATGAGAAGCAAAGAACCTGAGCTTTATAGGAATGGATGTACCCAACGAATTCGTGCATATGAACAGAATCTTCTAGCTGTGAAAGTTCCTTGTGGGCAAAGTGATGACCAGGTTTCAAAGAACAAATTAAAGTTTTGTGAAGATGAAAAAGCTGAAAGGTCCCACAATGTTGTTTCTACTAAATCAGCCAAGATGATAGATCAGGAAAAAAATTCTACCGACTCTGGAGAACTTAAGTTCTTCCACAGGCTTTCTACAAGAAAGAAGAGAACAAAATATGTTTACGTGAGAATGACCAAATTTGCTACTGCTTCTAATCATGACATGGCTGGTCATAAACAATCAGATAATGCAACTGAATCTGATGAAAAACTGTTAACGGCAGTCAATGAAAAGATTGCTCCCAAATCCACTGAAAGTTTCGAAAGTTCGGAAGATAGAAGGCTATGCACAGTCAAGTCTTTTGAAAATGAAACTCCTGGACTTTTGCTATGTACCATGAAAACAGCAGCCAGGCAAAAAAGTGTTACAAAGGAGAGTCATTTGGATACTGATGATGAAATTTTGAAGGGCTTTGAATCAAGCACAAAAGATATCGTGTATGAAGGTAGATTTCCAGAGTCCATTGTTGTTAAGCAAAACTGACTTAAATAATGATCTTACTGATGATCTTTATAATGATGCAGGCAGCATACTGCAAGTGGGGGATTCAGTGTCTACAATACCAGATCAGTCTGTAGCAGAGAATTCTGATGCTTCTGTTTGCAAAGCAGAGCCTAAGTGGGCAATGTTTCAATAAGAAATTCTGATCCCCTAAAGGAGAATGCTCATGAATCAAGGGAACCTCCTGTTCTCAAATATACATTCCAAAGGAAGCGCAAGAGAGGATCCATTAACAGCAAGGATGAAAAGATTTTGCCAGAGAAAATGAGTAGCTCAAACGGTATAGCTGAAAATCAAAGTGCCTTGCTGAAGCCCCAGAAAACTAGCTTAGCAACAGAGGCACCCCGAAGCAATAGGCGACTGGTGCAGGTTGCTCGTCAGGTTAGTCTATTTCCTCCTCTGATGTAGAAGAAGGTTCTATGAAATTAAGATCTCATAAACTTGTCTTTGCAATCTCTTTATATAATGTGCTACTAGATTAATTCATTATTGGGCTCTATATGACGGTAACTGTTTCTCATGTGGATATTCATGTCTATAATTGAATTGACCTTTTATCCTTCTTTGCCAGCTCATTTCATTGTCTTCAAAAAGGTGGTGATTTAACTGGTTCATTTATCAATCCAGTAAATAAGAGCATTTAGGAGACACCCTTGAAGGAAGGCAACCTGCAGCCTGACGCCAGTTAATCAAGACTGTTATTCTACGTCTCACCCTACGGAGGGTGAGAGATTTGAGTTCCTTAAGCAAGAGTTTTCCAAATACCATACTATTGGATTATGATAATATGGATATTCTTTTATGGTTCCTTTATTTTCATAATACATGTAATTGTTGAAACTTCATGCTCATGATGTTACCATCACTTCGTTCATGACTTGGTTTCAAACATCTTATGAGTCTAGACGTCCATATCTTCTGGTATTGTATATGGCAAAATATTCTTCTCAAGTTTTTACGAAATCTATGATATTTATTCTATTAAATGTTTTTTTGCGTTTATCTGCAACTGGTGCTCCGAAATGAGGGTTTTGGTGCTCCAGTTTCTTGGCATTCATTCTATGACCAAAGGTTCTCCTTTGTTGCATATAGTTCAAAGTTTTCGTAGTTGAACAATAACAAATACATCTGGACAGCATTAATGTTTTTCTGATATTAATTCATTTATATGACTACTAATTTTCATCGAGTTCCGAACATATTCACTCAATACTTGTAATGGAAGGCTCAGTGTTAGGATGATAACATGATGAAGGGATGCAGCTGGAAAGGTAGTCCCCATAACAATGGACTTCAATGTGATTTTAGTTCCGTGTGCTGACCTTTTTCAAGCTGTGAGATTGCATTGCTAAAATAAATGGCATCAAAAACGGATTTCAGTCGCATTCTTTTGATAAGTTTAATTACGCGACTTGGTTTAGCTGAAATCTTCTGCCTAGATGCTGGTAGATCTATGCCATGCCCTTTAATCTGAAATCTTGAGCCAGACGTGGCAATCCTCGTATATTCATGAGGCATTATCTCACAAACGCATAAGACATTGATTATGATATTGAAATTGATAACTAAGTGGAATATAAGGGTGGTATTTAAATTTAATAATTAATAACACCAAAATAAATATTGAAATTCTTACTTGCATCACTAATATCAAGTGCTCTTCAACGTTAAAGAGAGAGAGCATAATTAAATATTGGTTCTAATTTATATCAAAGGTTCAACTCTCACAACTAATTACATCTCCATTAGTGCCCTATCATTATTTATTTAAATCAAATAATGAGTTAATCATCTAGTAAGCAACGAATCCCTTAACGAAATAATTCAAATTATAAGTTGGTAAATTTACTTCATATCGTATTATGCATAAGAGTAAATCATTAAGAGGATCAATAATACTTGAATATTCCATTCATATTTTTAATAATTGGATTTATCAATATAGAGTCTAACTATGCCTTTAATTATGAGTTTAAAATTAATCAAGTACTAACATATAACCCCTAATTTGCAAGGCATATTGTCCAATATATAACCCTGACAAGGTTAGTGTTTAATGTACAATCGATAGGATACGTGTCCAATATATAACTCCATTAGTAAAGTATCTATCCAATATATTATCCTCATTAGTAGGGTGCATAGTCAATAAAGGTTTACAATCCAAAATAAACTATATTTATTTCTAATTTAATAGTAAAGTAAGGTTCACCATCTAAAATATTCTATAAATGTTCATAGTTCATATAAATATCAATTCATAAATAAATTTGCATGTTTAATTTCAGATTCCATAACATATATGCATAATTTATATGTATCCATGAAATAGTAATTCATAATTATTTTTTTTTCCCTCTAGTTGCTAAGAGACATATAAACATATTTGTATAATTGTTATAAATATGTATCATTATAAATATAAAATACCTTTTGTAGGACAGTCTCAAACGAGATTCAGACCGAGCCCAAGGATTAAAGAGTTAATGTCTAACTAACTCGCCATATACGCGCATAATATAAGGGCTTCCCCAAGTTGGATTTGGGTTGGACATAATTGCCTTAAGTTGGGATCCGATTTGGTTTGAGGTCTCAAACCATTTTTTTAAAAACTTGATCCATACCTGCCTCTGGTTCCAAGATCAAGATATAATTGACAATATAAAGGAGTAACAAGTAAATAACTTAATTTTTTTATTGTTGGAATAAGCTTCAAATTTAAAGAACTATTGTTTTTACTTTCTTGCTCCAACTATTGTATTTTTTTAAGGCAAATTATGTAAAAAAATCAAGAAAGTTGGATGGGTTTTTTTTTGTGTAATTTGCTTCTCTTTTACCCCTAAATAGAACCTTATTCGTGTGAGACCAAAAATTTTTGTACATCGTCTTCGATGCAGGTGATTTGTATCGAACGCAGTGATTTATCCATGCATGAATTTGCTCATAAGTTTCATACTGCAGGCATACAAATTTATGAAAAAAAATCAAAGCATTATGCTTTTTTTAATTAAAATTATTTTTAATTAAATAAAAATATTTTTAAATTATATTTTCTTGATAAAAATTATTTTTCTCTATAATTTTTTTAAAAAAATATCAATCAAACACTTTGTATAAATATTTAGAATATTCTCAGCAAGAAATCTCACCCCTCCCTGTTCCCACCAACCTCCCACCTACCCTGCTGGTGATGAACGAGGCATTGCGGCCACCTTGGACCGGCAACAGAAGCGTCCTCTCTGAGGCTTAAGTAACATGCCTGGCCCGCTCTCGGCCCAGACATCCAGGCAACAATTGCACCATCGGCTTGACACGTGCGGATTTCGCTGAGCCTTTGTTTGGATGGAGAGAAAAGTAGAGAGAAAAAAAATTAAAAAAGAAAACAGAAAAGAAAATAAAATTTATCTTATTTGAATGGAGAGAAAAGTAGAGAGGAAAGAAAAGAAAAACAGAGAAAAAAAATGATGGGTTCCATGTGTAAAAGTTCTTCGAAATCAAAATCGAAGAGATTTCAAAGAGAAAACTAAAAAATGCTTATTCATTTTTTTTCATTCCGATATTGATCCTTTAAAAAAAACTGATGTATTTTTTAATCATTTATAATAAGAATATTATTGTCATAGTAAATTATCAATTTTTCGCTTCTCTTTATTTCTTTTTTTATGCAAATTATATATATATATATATACTTTTCTTTCCATCCAAACAGAACACGAGAGCCCGCTCCCGCACGGCTTGCACCCATCCGGGCATGCAAGCAATGAACATGCACGTGTCTTTCGTACTTATAGCTGTTTTTTTTTAAATCCAAACTTCCAATAGCTTTGTTGAATACAATAATATTTAAAAATCTATGTAGATAAAAAAATAAAATATCGTACATAAAACTCAAAGCAGCTCCATGAGTTAGTTTTTCTGAAGCCAAGTAGCGTCGAAAAGGCTGCTTTCTCTCATGCCACGTGGACAAATATATTAAACCTTGGGAAGTAATATTAATAATACGGGTAACTTCAACGAATTGATCCAGCCTTAATTTTTCTTTAATGCAAGAATGAATGTAACCATGTATTGATAATAAGGATGAGGCTCATCGTCTTCCCATTTGCCGATTCTACCAGCATTTGTAGTTACTATGATGCAGACATCTCCAAGTGAAGTTCATAGCCACTTTTCTTTTAACCGTGAGATGCCAAAGAAAGCCCCATGTTAATCAGAACAGTATATATTTTAAATATATTCTCGGTATTTAATTCTGCTCCCAAATATTTCTGTCATGAGTTTTAACTTCTAATATAATAACATCTTAATGAATTTTTTTTATTAAACTATTTATATTAGGTTAGCTATCAACAACTGCTTCCAAAAATGAAATGAATAAAATAAAAAAACTTCCCAAACTTAACTCTTTTTTTTTGAAATAATTAAAATTCCTTTTTAGTTTTAAAAATTTACTTACCTTATTAAAAGTTTCTAAATATCAATAATTAACTTGCTTAATATGATATAATACCAAAACTATCTCTTACATTTATAGTTATCATAATACCTTACCATCATTCCATATTATAATATCATGATCTAAAATTATATTATAGTACAATTAAATTACAATACAATTATACTATAATAACATAATACTATAAATATATAATCATTGTTATATCATCATATTATGATATAATCTTTAATATTAAATTACATTATATTAAATTAGTATAAAAATAATATTAAAGTATGTTTTGGTTGGACTTTTTTTTTTCCTTGCACTTTGGTATATCGAATAAATATCACCAGCATGCTGTGAGACATTACGTTGATAGGATATTCCAATAAAGCAATCCGGACGCTCGCGCCAGCCCACGGACCCACCGCTCATAAAATAAAAAACTTCCCAAACTTAACTTTTTTTGAAATAATTAAAATTCCTTTTTAGTTTTAAAAAATTTACTTACCTTATTAAAAGTTTCTAAATATCAATAATTAACTTGCTTAATATGATATAATATCAAAACTATCTCTTACATTTATAGTTATCATAATACCTTACCTTCATTCCATATTATAATATCATGATCTAAAATTATATTATAGTACAATTAAATTACAATATTATACTATAATAACATAATACTATAAATATTATAATCATTGTTTATCATCATATTATATATAATCTTTAATATTAAATTACATTATATTAAATTAGTATAAAATAATATTAAAGTATGTTTTGGTTGGACTTTTTCTTTTCCTTGCACTTTGGTATATCGAATAAATATCACGGCATGCTGTGGGACATTACGTTCGATAGGATATTCCAATAAAGCAATCCGGACGCTCGCTGACGCATAACGGCAGCAACAGATCAAAATGGGACCTAATCAGGACGGGTCCAGTGGGCAGTCTCTCCATGCTGTCGTTACAATAAACTAACGAGCTCTCAAAATCGGGGATCAATGATTCATCCTACCCGCCCACGGACCCACCGCTCACCCACCTATCCACCCGACCTGGCCCGGGACATTGACCAGCCAAGTGCTTAGATTATCGGGTCACTGGTTCAACAATCGAGTCATGATTGAACCATCGATTAATTATTTTAATATAAAAATATTTATATTAATAATAATTATTTTTTTATAAAATAAACCTGATCTTTATAATATTTTTTTTTTAAAAAAATATTTTTTGGTATCTTATTTAATCCTAAAATTTGTATATTTTCAATCTATGTACTCATTTAGTCTGATTTAATTTTTTTCTTATAAAAAAATTAAAGATTCCCATAAAATTTTTATTTTTTTTTTTTTTTTTTTATTCTCTTATCAATGCTCTTTTTTACATTCTGTCCTTTTCTTTCTTTATGGGAAAAGTTATCATCTTGAAAATTTGAACGTCAAAAATAAGAAAATTTAAAACGGCATTGATAAACTGTAATTTCAGAAGGTTCATTGGTTCAAAAGTAAACATTGATCAAATTATTTTGAGTCTTTTACCTATCCGATTTTATGCTAGAATCGGTTTGACCTCTGAATTCCGATTGGATCGGTTCAACTGACCGATCCGATCCAGATTTAACAACTATTCATCTCACCTAATTTCAAGCCCCCTTGGTCCCACCGGCTCGGAGTCGGTTCAGCGTCCCTCGCGTGTCCCCCGTTTGAGAAGAGACCTTTCCCCGCATCGAGAGGCCTGCCGCATTCCCCCTCTTGTCGTGCCCCCTTCCCATTAAATTAAGAGCGGATAACGACGCTCTCCGGATCCATCCCCTGCTTTAAAGAGGCCTCTGCAGCGGATAGCGCCAGCTGCTATATCCCTGCCGTTCTCTCCGTCGTTTGCTCTCACCTCACCTAAGATTGATCCTTTCTCGATCGCCGCCGCCGATGGCTTCGTACTCCGTCATCCCCAACGGCGGCAAGGGACCGTCACCCGGCCGCCTCGCGGCGGTGTACAGCGAGGTGCAGACGAGCCGCCTCAACCAACCCCTCCCACTTCCCTCTGTCGTCAGAGGTCCCTTCCAGATCGTCGACGGCCCCCCGAGCTCGGCCGCCGGAAACCCCGGTATCTGCCTCCCTTCGTTTCTCTCTTTGGGTTCTTGGTGGAAATCTATATCGATGAGGCCTGAGGTTGATGATGATCGGTGTTCTTATAATAATGCTTGTGATGGTATGGGCTGCAGATGAGATCCAGAAACTGTTTCCCAATCTCTTCGGCCAGCCCTCGGTATCGCTGGTGCCGACGGGCGCCGCTCCGTTGGAGATGGCCGGGAGTCTTAAGGTTGGCGTGGTGCTCTCCGGAGGACAGGCTCCCGGTGGGCACAATGTCATCTCTGGGATCTTTGGTGAGCGCTTCTTTTCTTTTTTCTTTGGGTCTTCTTTTTCTTTCCTTACCGATTGAGTGTTTTCTTTCTTTGACCTTCGGTAGTTGCGGATGATTTTGTATTTTGGTTGATTGATTGTTGATTGATATCTTGATTTTTCCACCGCCCCTTTTCTTGTGGTTATGGTAGATTACCTGCAGGATCGTGCTAAGGGAAGCACAGTGTATGGGTTCAGGGGAGGTCCGGCAGGGATCATGAAATGCAAATATGTGGAGCTCACTCCAGAGTTCATCTATCCTTACAGAAATCAGGTGTCTGGCTCGGCCCTAATGGTTCTGGCATCTTTCAGGGTTTATGGATCAGTCTCCCCCTCCTTCCTCTGTCTATCCTGAATTTTAATTTTAAAATACTAGACTATTCACACATTCTTACATTGATTAGATACTAATCTTATGAATGAAATATTTGTTTAAGGAATGCTGATTTTTCTACCCCGGTCTGGGGTAGGGGTTTTTGTGGTTCTGTCTTCTTCTACTACATTCTTTCTTTCTTGTTTGCTGGAGATGTTTAGGTTTCTTTGTTACTTTTAAGAAAAAATGAAGAAAAATATAGAATCAGTCAGTGCAGATAGTAGTTGTGGTTATAAAGCTTATGATTTATAAACAATACAATTGTGCCTTAATATTGTACATAAGCATTGTGATCTCCATCAAGTAGAGTAGATTGTTGGTTTGATGCCGTAAGGTCTAGTTGGTTCCAATAAACTTTGTTGGCTCCAATAAACTTGGTGATGGTTCCTAACAATCGGTGATGGTTATGTTCTGCAACCAGAATTCCACCATTTTCAGTCCTAAATCCAACCTGTAACTGTAATGCTCTTCCTGCATGTGCACTAGAGCCAGATTGACACATGTTCATTCTTAACCCTGACCAACAAACATGGTTGTAAACTT
This sequence comes from Calamus simplicifolius, assembly GCA_900491605.1. Lineage (NCBI taxonomy): Eukaryota > Viridiplantae > Streptophyta > Magnoliopsida > Arecales > Arecaceae > Calamus > Calamus simplicifolius. The sequence continues at coordinate 553,636 of UESW01001623.1, forward strand.
ATTTTGCAGCATTCAATAGGAATATGAGGCTAGATTTGGTCTTCACAATATCTCAGAATGGTCGGTTGAATTGTTCGAAACTCCATGGAAGTTTACAGATCGACAACACACTGAGTTAAATAAGCAGAAAATGGAACAAGACTGCAGATCTTTTAGTCACCCACTAGTTGTAAGACTTATTTGACACCTTAGTCATCAAAAGGGACATGACCCATCACCTTGAGTAGCTTGCTTGACCTGATAATCCGTAAAAGAATCTAGAAATTATGAAGCAATCAACTTGACAGTGCAACAGCAAGCCATCTATCAGTAGACTGCTTTTCTCAACAAAACTTGACTTGTTTAAGAGCAAGAAAGGTAAAAGGAGCAGGAGTTGTTAGGAGATATTATGAATAAGATAAATTACATTTAATATCATTGAATAAATTGGATTCATATTCCATTATTATGCACTTTGGAAAGACTATTCTGAGTGGCATTGGCAACCATACGCCATAGTCACAACCATCAAGCTTTTATTCCAGTTTCTTAGATAGACTTATGAATCCTCATTTGCTAAGTATCTCTAATTAGGGTTTCTTAGATAAAATAAAACTCTGCCAAGGCCGTCCCAAGCCCAAGCAAAGGAGGGTTGCGTTAGGTGCTAACAGCCAGTGTAAAACTCCGTTAGATCCTTTAAAAATGAATCTACTAAATCAAACTATGCGAAGGGCTAGGACGTCCCCTTTGAATGTTGACTTAGTCCTGAATAGAGCAGAGTGGAGGAAGCAGATTCATGTAGCTAACCCCATGTAGTTGGAAAAAGGCTTAGATGAGTTGAGTTGAGTTGAGTTAGATAAAACAAGTGATGCACTTTAGTTGTGAATATCAAATTTGGATCCATTTCATGTTTCATAATTTCTTCTACAATTTGTTGCCAACCTAATGGCAAACTTTTACCTTTTAATCATGGTTTAGGACTTGCCATGCAATTGGTTTCCAACGTAAAGGCAAACTTTTACCTTTTATTCATGGTTTAGGACTTGCCATGGTTGCTTTTATGTTGACAGGAGATGCAGGTTTTGTTGTGAAAACTAAAGGGCTAGATAATAGACTGAAGAAGTGTTAATTAATGGGTGCTTGTGTTGATAAAAAAATATAACCATCCATTGAGTTGAGAGAAAGGGGAAAATGTTCACTCTTAGATTGTGAAAAAAAAATTAATGTTTGAATAGTAATCATCAAGAAGGGAGCATGAGGCATGATGTATTTGTAATCAAGGTAAAACTACAGAGTAAATCAATACTCTTGCATTATTCGATGAAGTCTTTAAATCAAAACTGCCTATCTTAATGTTGCATAACATTAATTGTATTGATATTGCATATCTGTTTGCGCCTATTTGTGCTAGTGGTTCTTATGATACATCACCATGTGCTACCATGTTAGGAATGCTAATCATTTGTTTCAATTTTTAGTTGGTGGCCTATGAGTATAAATATTTAGCCAATTGTTCTAAGGGCTAGCACCTAGCATGACCTGATTCCTTCTCACTTGTTTTGTGCAATCGATTTCTTAAATAGTGATGAACCTTATGCAGTGTAAATTGCAACATTTTTTTCCATTTTTGTAGGTAAATTGTTTAATTTTAATTTTGTGATTTTGATGTGAAAACAGGGTGGATTTGATATGATCTGCAGTGGAAGGGACAAAATTGAAACTCCAGAACAGGTGCTTATTGTCTATATGTATCTAAAATGCCTCTTTAGTAAATGTGGTACCTATGATGAGTCCTTTTTTCCCCTCTTTATGTGATTTTAAATTTATTTTGTTCTTTTCATATCTTTTACGAAACTGACTGCTATTCTCTTATCTTTATATGCATCAGTTCAAGCAAGCAGAAGAAACAGTTTTGAAACTTGATTTGGATGGACTTGTTGTAATTGGTGGAGATGACTCAAATACCAATGCATGCCTTCTTGCTGAAAAATTTAGGTAAAATGTTAGAGAGAGTTTCAGTTGACTATGCTACTTAATTCATTTTTCACATACTTGATTGGTAATATTGGTGCTCTGATTCTCTGTTCTTATTGTTTCTAATACTAACTTTTTCACCCTTCATATTGGGGGATTAATAGGGAAAAGAATATGAAAACTCTGGTTATTGGATGCCCAAAGACAATTGACGGGGATCTCAAATGCAAGGAAGTTCCAGCAAGTTTTGGGTTTGACACAGCTTGCAAGGTCAATTTCTTTTAACCTTACTTTTTTCCCCTCTATCCCTCTCTTGCTATATCTTGATGTAATAAATTTGTATTTATCCTCTTACAGTGTGTGTGTGTGTGTGTGTGTGTGTGTGAGAGAGAGAGAGAGAGAGAGTTCATGTCCTCAAGTTGCCTATTGTACTCAGCATTTTTTAATTGATTGGCATGATGCTCATGCCTGAAGTTGAAAATGCTTGACAACTTCTGTAGCCTTCATTCTGTATATGATTTAATCCTTAAAGCCTATAGCTTCTATTCAACTCAATTTTTATCTGATGCTTGTATATCCTTTGACAAGCTTTCACCTCATTTCACTGCAGTCCCTCCCATTTGGAATATAGCATAAATTGGAGTGTTTTGGTCTGTCACTTCTGCTCTTGGTGCAGTTTTGACTCACATGCACAATAGAGAACTTTTGCTCTATGAGCATATTTTACACAAGCATAGCTGGAACTTGGTGACTCTATTATCTTCTTCCTTTTTTCTCCTGATCAGAAAATTTTCTAAAGGAATTAAGAATGGAGTCATACCTAACTTTTAGTTCTCTTATCATGGCTATCAAAAATTAGTAGTCATGATCCATCTTTTGGTGATCATATACTTCTGTTATTGCTGTGTTCCCCCACCTTGTTTCTACAATTCAGCAAGATGAAATTGGTAACAAATTTTTTAGACCTTCCAGTTTTGAATGATTGCATTAATACAAAATCATTTGTGTTTGTCAAAGAATGAATTGAATGCCCTCTAATCAAGTGCAATAAGTACTCATCAATGAGTGAGAAGATCACGGTTTTTAGTTTTTGTCACAAGTCTGATATGGTTCTAAAACGTGCTAGAGCAGTGCACTTTTAGTTGTATGGTGGGGCTCTGTGCAAGACATGAAATACCCTCATCTTTACCAAAGTTGATAGTAATTTTATTATCTTATTTCTTGGGGCCTTGCATGAACCTCAAAGTCTGCCATGTATTCTGGTCAACCTAGTTTTCACTCTGCAGCGGACCTAAACTGAACCCTCTCAAACCTCTTCCTAAGTGATTCTCTTTTAGAGGTTAATCAAAACCAGTATTTGTTTTGGAGTTTCAGCCATAAGAGTGCCAAATGTATTCTAGAATTATAAGATCTTTAAGCATAACGAAGTTGTGTACTAAAAGATCTTAGGAAAATAAAACTTGTAATGTAAATTTGGCTACCCTAAAGTTCAAATCTCATAGATATTTATAACATATAATATACTTAAATATTACTTGAAATAGGAATTATTTAAACATTTTTTTTTAGGATATGTCGTTTTCTAGTATGTCAATTTGTCTATTGTTCCATTGTCAAAACAATGAATCAATACACTGAAAGGTTCTAAACAACACACCATACTTCGAGAGAATGCCTAGTTTATTTTCATGCTGAAAGTATCAAAATAAGCTACCAAATTTGCTGAAGCTGAACTCACTTTGGTTGACTTCAATTGACGCTAATGCTGATTTTGATTTTAGATAAAATCCATCAAAACTATTTCAAATTTATGACAATGGATTGTTTTCTATTTTGGCTGTCTAAGCTATAATATAATTGCCTCTAACGGATGCATTTTCCTATGTCGAAGCTTCTATCCTCCCTCCAGTAGTGTTGAGAAACCTTCTATTCTCATTAATACACTTTTTATAATGGATAATTGTTTTGTACCGTTTGCCTTTTTAATACAAATATCAAGTCTTAGCTGTTCTTACAATTGGATGTCCCACTTATCAACCATCGCTCTTTCAAAAGATTCAGTTTGCCAACACATTTGCTATCTAATGCTACATTTTTTCCCCATGCTTTGTTATGCAGTGAAGTTGCAAGCAGTAGCGTTTTGTCTTCAAATTTCACCTATATTTTGTCAAACCTTCTATTAATTTTCTTTTGTATTTATATCTACAAAGATATCGGTCTTTGGCAAGTTCTGTTAAATATTTGTTACCCACTTGTTTTTAAAGATTCAAGTTCATGGTTGACATGAGCTTCTTATGAGAGTGGTTAAGCTCCAAAATGAAAACTGAAACTTTTTAGTTTCACTTGGAACTGATCTGACCAGGGTTGGTTTCAGAGCATTGGTTCAACTAACCAAATGGTTCTTTTAGTTCTTTGGAGCTTTATTCATTTGCTTTAATTTTGAAAAATAATTTAAGAAAGGCATCTTTTTTCCAAGCTTTGTGAAACTTCTAAGGTCAAGGAGGAGGGGGTTGTAGGGTAGATTGGACCTCGTAAATAGTTAATACAAGAGTCATAGCCAATCTGGGATATTTGAGTTAGGATCTCCTTTATAGGGTATGGAGTTCAGTAATCCAGAAAGTTCTAAGTATATTCCTTAATTCCCCTCCCATATAGTACCTGGACCAATCATTTTTTGTGTTTAGAATGTGCAGATTGATCATCAACTTTTAAATTATGTTGCAATCATATTTATACACTTGGAATATTTGGTTTTTACTTTTTTGGAAAGCTGATCGGTTTGCACTTGTGATTGAGAAAACTGGATAAGGAACACATATTAAAGTGCCTTTTGGTAATTATTGTCTTTTTTAAAGAAAGGCAGGATGCACTTAGGAGGGGAGTTTTACAAGTGAGCAAAAAAGGCGGCATGTGATCACAAGGTGGATTTATATACACGAGTGCACTTCTTGCTACTTCAGCATGCATTTCATACTTGCTGTGCATGTCTTTGTGATGTTTCTGGTCCTCAGGCTTCCATCTTGTTGGTGGCAAATGAATTTAAAGCCATTGACTGCTATGTTTTTCACTTACAGCCGCATGTGCATACGCATGAAAAATACATACAGTGTGTGCCTTGTGTTGCCATCTAGTTGAAAGTACTGTTTTGATTTCCATCACAAGAGGCTCAAAGATTAGTTTCTCCAATGGGACATGCAAGATTTACTTTGTTATTTTAACTATGTAAAAACATTCTGAGACTTGTGGCTGTCTTGTGTTTTAGTCATATTGTTGATGTCCTTACTGATGCATATTGTGGGGCTTGGTTTTTTCTTTGCAGATATATTCCGAAATGATAGGAAATGTCATGACAGATGCTCGGTCAACTGGAAAATATTATCACTGTAAGCTTCTTGATTATCGATTATTGCACAATTAATAATGTGTTTTTCAAGCTGCTTTAAGCATTATCAAGATAGATCGTACTACTTGCAGCTGATTTATAGCATTACTGCAGTTGGACCTTTCTTGTTTGGAATGAATATCTGGTAAAATATGGCCTCGTAGTTAGGGTCGATTGCATCTGCATTATTGATTGTTATTGTTGTACACCTCATATTTAAACATTTGGGGATCATCACTTGTATAATGCAGAATCATATGAGGTGGTAAATTCCCATTAAGGCCCAGACTGAGTACCTGTCTTTCCTTAGCCTGGGCTAATTTAAAGTTCAACATGCAGAAGTTATTCAAGTTTTTCATCAAGCAATTGCAGTGCTGTTTAGCTGCTCGTTAGAAGCTAGTATCTTCATTCGGATATATTTCAAATTTCTCACTCTATCAATGTCTTTTTTGCGCTAATGCCTTTAGACTTTTAATTCATTGAACAATATATTTTCAGCATTGAAAAACATTGATGTAGATTTGCTGGGTTTTGAAACAACTTTCATATTGTCAGGGTTTTTTTGCAAGTGCTCTGTTTTTTATGCTGAATATTTGCAAAGCCAGTTATTTGCTTGTCTAAGCACACTTGAAATGTTGATTCCTTCTGCAGTTGTAAGGCTTATGGGGCGTGCTGCTTCTCACATCACTTTGGAATGCGCTTTACAAACACATCCAAACATTGCTGTCATTGGAGAAGAGGTACTTTAATTATTTTCATGCAGATTTTATTTTAAGCGAAGTATTTGAAAATCTTTAACTCTGCATCATTTGACTATCTTCAAATATGCTTAATAAAGTTGGAGAAAACATACAATCCTTTACTCTTAACATGCCACAAGATTATCATCAATGTCTCAACTTGCTTCGTTCTAATTAATGATTACAAGGGTGTCTTTGAGGTTGTCTCGAGGCGCTCATAACTGTTGCTAGACTTTTGGGTTAGGTTGTATGAAGTAAAGCAAGCGCAATACATAGGAAAGCTTATGGGGTTCATATGCTGCATCTTGATGCATGTTGTATATATATAAAGCTTTGATTGACATCTCGTCTAATGAGGAACTCTTGCTTATTTTAGATGAAGTTTTTATGTGTATGAAGATACCAAAATTTTCTACTAGGGAATTTGGAAACGTGTGTTTCATAAGAATTTTCAAATATTGTGATATTAAACAAGATGGTACCATTTGATATATTTTCCTTGATATTTGTCGAATTATGTATTGTTGTTACACAAAAACTTTGGTCAATATCCCATCATGCGACTGTCATATTTATCATGTTTTTGCAAACCTAAATATTTTTTTCATAAAAGAAAAATGCATGTACACATCAATGTGCAAGGCTCATTTGCCACCACAATTTTAAACATAATATTTGACTGTGTGGACCAAATCATTTAAGTTGGCAATGTCTTTCCCCTTTATTTGTCATACTTGTGAACGATCTCTCAATGCGTCATTTGCAATTTAAGTCAAAGTTTTCAATTAGTTTAATTCCAATTTCTTAATGTTATGGTTCTTAATTTAGTCTTGTATCTCAATTCTTTCATGACCTGGTAGGACAGTTGTCTTTAGCCCATATTTGCCTTTTATTCAGATTACTGGTTCATGATATTTTTGTTGCTCCTTTCCAATTCTATGCTAAACAATGATAGGCATTTCATGCACTTGTTGCTTCTTGTGGCCCCTTATTTATGGCATGCCTGATGCTTGTGATGGCTTGCTTGGTATTGTAGTGTCTGATCTGATTTTGAATTTGTGTATTCTAGTGAGGGTTTTCTATCTTAATGAGATGGTTGAATCACTATGTTTTATGAGACTGTTTATTGAAATTGTTCGTTTGTATAATTGTTTAATGAGAAATTTTCAAATTCGAAATGAGGGTCTTGTGATATGAAGTAACGTTTAAAATGGTTAATTGTCTTATACCAAAATTATTAAATAAATCAATCTGTACTATAATGGTGCAACAATATCTTTTGATTTGTTAATGTTTTTGTAGCCAAAAAGTGTAGGGAATTGCATTTCTGGAATGGATTGGAGATATCCAAATAAAATAAGGTATAATAACAAAGAAATCATGCCGACCATCCTTGTTGGGACACTAATCCAAAGCGTTCCCTATATATATTGCATCTGCTGAAACTTGGCACCAGACATCTTAACATTTTGTTTTGGAAAATTCGAGGATGAACAATAAGTGCCCAATATTCTCTTTTTCAGGCCTCTGGATATGGCCGGTAGAAATCCATTTACATTATTGATTCTTATGTAAAGCCTTTCACAATGTAAATATCTTTGTTTGTGCAATTATTTGTTATTCTATCTTTGCTTCTAAGGGTTTTGTATCTCTCTTCTTAGATCCTTTATATTGCATATTTTCTGCCTAAAAATTCTGCTTTATGGTCCCTCGCTATATGCTTAATGACTAATAGTATGGCATCTATTTAATACATTTCATTTTAACTGCCTTCCATAATACATTTCTAGTGGGCAATTGCATTAGTACCAAAATGGTTGCTTGTAATACATGGCTTGTGTGCATAATCATTTAGAATATTTACATTCATAGATTTTGAATGCCTGTTCATGACTTTCTTCTTTTAATTATTTATAGGGCATCTCTGTTTGTTTTTTGCAATTATATGACCTTATCATTTGTTGCAGGTGGCTGCCAAGAAGCTTACGCTAAAAAATGTCACAGATTACATCACTGATATAATCTGCAAGCGTGCAGAACTTGGTTACAATTATGGAGTCATACTTGTACCAGAAGGTTTGATTGACTTTATTCCAGAGGTATGCCATACTTTTATTTTTTTAGTCTCAGATTGGCTCCAAAGGCCCTTGATTTTCCCTACTTTATTAATAGATTTACAATTATTGGATTAGAGAATGCTGACATACTGCTATTTTCAGGTTCAGCAACTTATAGCAGAACTAAATGAGATCTTAGCTCATGATGTTGTTGATGAAGAGGGGCTGTGGAAAAATAAGCTTGGCACTGAATCTAAGCTTCTCTTTGAATTTCTGCCCCAAGCTATCCAAGAACAACTGTTGTTGGAAAGAGATCCTCATGGAAATGTTCAGGTACTTAAGTTTCTTCTTTAGTTTCTCTTCCCTGTGTATTGTGTGAATCAAATAGTCATGCCTATTGTTGACCATGTGTTTTCATTTGAAATAATTAGGTCGCCAAGATTGAAACTGAAAAAATGCTTATTTCTATGGTTGAAACTGAGTTGGATAAGAGAAAGTTAGAGGGAACATATGCAGAGCAGTTTAAAGGGCAATCCCACTTTTTTGGGTAACCATAATACTCACTGGCCATTCTTTTTTTTTTTTTTTTCAATTGTTATGAGTTTCATGAAAAATATTCTCTTAGATTTTTAGCTGTCATGCATCTGATCAGCAAATTTTGTAAGGATAGATTTGGAGCTTCTTATCGCATTATAAACCCACTGTAACAGAAGTGCCTTTGCACATCTTTCTGCTTTTAATTTTTGCAATATGGATTTGAATTGCAGTTATGAAGGAAGATGTGGTCTGCCAACAAATTTTGATGCTGCATATTGCTATGCATTGGGTTATGGTGCAGGAGCTCTTCTCCACTCCAAAAAGACTGGCCTCATTTCTTCGGTATGTTCCATCTATCGCCTAGTTTCAATTATTCTTCAGTTTAATAAATTTGCATATTGTTTTTGTCTTGATTGGAATGGATATTATATTTAGCATGGAAGAATGCGCCAGAAAATTCTTTGGTATAAAGGACCTTTCTTGAATCTCCTTATCATATCTTCCTCATAGGTTTTTTTCCCCATAAAATTTTCTAATTTTTGTCACTTCCCTCCTGCATCTGAATCCGCTTTCAAAACCTGCTCCTACTTCAGGTAACTAAGCAATGCATCTTCTTGCATTTGGTTGTAAGATTGATCTGCATAGCAGTTGATGTCATAGCCAATGTTATCCATTTCACTGGACATTGATTGAATTCACTTTCCAAGGTTGATGGAAATGTTTGTTATCAAAAAGTTCAACTCTGGATTTCAGACTGATTGCATCATTTTTTTCCCTTGAACTTCTAACAGTAGGTTGACTTATAACTGCAAGAAGGTAGGAATCAAAGGTGGCCCTGTTAGCCATCTAAACTCATGTAGTCCTGTCATTATTCTCATTCAGCAATTTGTGGTAATGCCTTTGCTTTCTTATCATAATTTCATTGTTATATTATGAGTAGTCTACCATTTTCACTCTTCATGTATTTGTTGTGATCTAGAATCTACCTTTTATCTTATTTTTGCTATCTGGACAATATCTTTACCATCCTTTGAATTCTGTTTCTGACATATTCCGAACACTATATTTTACCTTAACGACTTCTTAGCTTCACTTTTGCATTTTTTTTTTTTGTATGATTACTATAATTTACTAGTCATTATTTCCTAGGACACAATTATATCTAGTGTCAAATGTTCGCTTGCTATTATGAAAAAGAAAATTTAGAAGAATTTTTTGATAGGTTACATTAAATAAGTGAAGTTTAACATCTTGTTGCATGCCAATTTGTCTCAATCTTTTCTTAGCCTATCTTTGCCTATCAAAAATATAGTCTGAAATTTGATTGTTGCCTATAAAACTCAGATCTGATCGAATCCTGGTCTTGACCAAATCTATAGAAACCTATGAGTCAAGTCTCAAACTAATCCTTGACTGGAGCCAGATTTTGTGGGATCTGGTGGGTTTGGGTAGACTTGTCCTGATTTTCTTGCTCTCTGGACTGGATTTATTATTTTCTTGCAACAATAACTATTTATTTTGATAGCTTAGGTACAAGTATGACCAACTTTTTCCTTGCTCTCCCACCCATTTCTCATGGATAGTATTCTTGATTTTGTATTATTATGCAATTTATGAACAATGGGAAATACCATATGGAACTTCGTCTGATCCAAACACGTCCAAGACCTCAAGTGAATGGATTGGGTTTTAGTCTGATTTATGATTTGTAGCCAATACTGATAATAGCTTGGGTTGTTGGATCAAGGCAGACTTGTATTTAGGCCAAATCTGTTATGTGGACAATGATGCATACTCTGCAATTAATGCCTATTTATTTGCATGATCTGGTTACACTTTTAATTTATTATCCTATGTTCTTCATATTCTCACATTATATAGCAAGACTAGTCATCCCAGATGTAAATCTTATTTTCCACTTTTTGTTAACATGACTTTAAGAAGCTCCCAACAATCTTATGTTGGATTGCTCTATTATAATTGTAGTAGTTTTGTCCTTGGATTATGATGGTGGTATAACTTTATTCACATTTGCAACTTTTTCCCTGCTCATTGGATAAGGATCTTCATATTTAATGGTAAGAATAATACATGTCATGCATCCATTGGCATTTCTATAATTTCAGTAATGCTATCCTTTTTTGGCCTTATTTCTTCTAGGTGGCGAACTTGTGTGCCCCTGTTGAGGAATGGACTGTTGGAGGGACTGCACTGACTTCATTAATGGATGTTGAGAGGAGACATGGTATGTGATAAGATATCCTTGTTCCTTCGACTTCACTTCTGTTTTTATTCCATTTTATTTTTCTTTTTTATCTATATTTCTGGTTTCCATGTTCAGAGATTAGGCACTATGAGTACAATGCCAACACTCCAAGGGTAGGACTTGAGCCTTTTAGCAGCTCTGCTTCACCTTAAAGTCTTAGATTATCCTTCTCCAGTTCCATGCAGCCGAATTGTCAGCCCCTCCTCTTTGTGTTATCCCATCCCACTATCTTAGGCTGCATGTTTGGAGTTCTATTTTTCTCTTATAGGATAGACCATGTGCAATGCATGTGGATGAGAAACAGACGCACCTGGGGTTCTAGCTTTGTATAACAATGCATGTGAAAGTATCATGTGTATTAAGTGTCAAGTCTTTCTTTTTAGTTGACATGCTAAAGCCTCTGAACTTATTTCCTTTTCAGAATTTTTTTTATACCAATATTGTGCAAGTATTTTTCCTCTTATGATGTAAATTAATGATGACAACTCTTGCAACTTGACCTTGGACTTTTATGGAGAAAATGGAAAAGCATGGTTGACTGGGTGAGTCAAAAGATGGAAGTTTATAGGAAGACAGGTGTTAGCATTTTCACCCTTGCAATATAATGAGATATATGTTTGCCTAATTCTCTGTGTTCTCCTCTATCAAGCCAAGCTTGGAACAAGAATGTTTGTTTGTGGAAATGGACATTTGGTTTTTTGGAGATTGAAAACATTTACAACATGTTAATTAGGTGAATGGTAACTTTATCTGAGCGTTTATGTTTAATTTAATAATTGTACTAGTTGTATTGAAGTAATTGCAAGTAATTGTTGGCTGAAAACTATTGCAAGCTGAATTAAAGAGGCATTTGTAACTCTTCTGCTTTTCTTGCACATAATTAATATATGTGAAACTAGCAATGCGTCTCTATGTGGAGAAAGTTGGTGGATTTAGGGGGGCTGGCAATTACCTGGCCAGGTTGTATTATCAAAAGTTTTTTTCTGTTTTTTTTTAAATTATGGCATTGTCATTTTATTTTTAGTTTTTTGATACATTAGTTCTTCAGCATTTTACTTTTAGTTTTTTGAAAGTTTGAAGCCTTGGACTGGATTCTAGTTAGGTGTTCTATAGAATGATCGATATCCTAGGTGATCATTTTAATTTTTCGTAGGTTGCATGGTGAGCATTAATGATTTCTTGTCCAACTTTTTGTACATGGATTACGTGTAAACTTTCTGTTGAAGTTACCTTCCCTGTATAAAAAGCCTTGACAATGTATGGGTACGTAGGCAGCGTGCCATATTATCCTTTGTATTTGATATATTGTTTTTAATAAATAGAAATCAACTAAATTTTATTTGGTTGTATCTTTGTCTTGCTTTCCCCTTTCTCACGGTGGCATTCATTCTAAGATGAACTTTTATTCACATATTTCTGATATGAGGTTGCCGAAGTCTGTCATATTTGGTTTGTAGATCCATCACATGAATAAATGGTCTGGTTCAAGTATATTCATCGCGTGGATGACTAAATCTAATTATAGAAACTATTTTAGAATAATGTGTTTGGTGTTTTACGTCTTGTTTGTTCGTGTACAGGTAAGTTCAAGCCTGTGATAAAGAAGGCAATGGTGGAGCTTGAAGGTAGATGTGCTGCTCATGCTAACACCCAAGGCTGCTCTTCTTTCCGTACTGTTTCTCTTTACCAGCTCGCCAACCTTTTCTTTTGGTTTAATTTTTCAGGTGCACCATTTAAAAAGTTCGAGTCTATGCGAGATGAGTGGGCCCTCAGTAACAGATATATCAGCCCAGGTATGTTATGTCCTTTCATTGAATCATTGATCTAAATCTCTTACTCCTGCAGTATGACATGGATTGCTTTTAATTAAATATTCTTGAACCTTTACCTCTCCACAGGCCCCATTCAGTTTATTGGACCCGGAGCCAATGAGGTCAATCACACACTACGGCTAGAGCATGGAGCTCTGGCATAGAGATCCAATGTAGCTAGCGTGCTTTCGATAAGGAGAAACCTCAAATTCAGTATGCGTTTCTCCTTGTATTACAAGGTTAATAAAGACTTTGAGAGTGAATTTTTTTTTTTTTTCAGATTGCAAATAATAGCATCTATGGTGTTTTTAGAGCCGCACATCAGATTGAAATTGGTTTCTTGTTGACTGATGTTCTCATTTTAGCATAAATTATTACAGTTGGATTTATCGTGAAGCAATCTAGCTGATGTAACAAGGAGTCTTGATTTTGAGGAGTCCGCTCTTTTTTACCCCTCCAGCAGGCCAATCTTTACACCATTTGGGCCGGGCTTTGGGCCATTTTGACCACCGCCAATCATTCAATCCATCTACTTTCCCTGGCCGTGCTTCCATTGCCAATTGTATACCCTTTTTGGCTGGCATCGTCCGCAGTGATGGTTCTTGGCAGCTTGTGAGGCAAGTAGATAATATCTCACTGCTCCTCTGGTGCTGTATACAGCCAGCGGACAGTTTTTGGTGCAGTCTAAATATGCCGCTTGATGAATTATTTAGTGGAGCGTTGATGAACCATTAGTTGAGCCGTTTTCAAGGTACTGACATCTCTAGCCTTAACCTGCGTTTAGAAGAATAAAAGCCTGATTTCTACCTACATGTGGTGAGTGAAATTCACTTTGGTGGACTTCGGTTGGTGGACCGGTGGTGGCATTGTGTAATGATTGGTTGGTGTGAGCTTCGCTATGACGCTTTTATCCGTTATTTGGACTGGTGCCATAATTTTTGTTAAGGCCAAAGGGTAAAATGAACAGATGTGAGGATGCTGTATGATGCGTTGGATGGACCGAACTTAAGTCCGGTTTTTTAAAAAAATATATTATAGAAATATCAAAGATGAACCCTTTGACAGTATATCGACCGCCTATACCTCATTGCACGCACAATTCCTCACAGCTGAACCATCTAGGAGAGAAGCATTGCTTTCGATCTCTCACATCATCCGGGCACAGAAAAAATCTTAGATAGATAAGATCATTTAGCTAATATTTTTTGTTGTCTCCAATACCATTGATGCATATAGGCTCACGACCCATGACTTTTTTAACCATGAACCAATCATGACATTTATAATTGAATTAAATTTCAATTTGAGCAATGCTAAATGAGGAGTGTATGAAACCAATATAGATCAACATGACTTTTTTAACCATGAACCAATCATGATATAATTGAATTAAATTTCAATTTGAGCAATGCTAAATGAGGAGTGTATGAAAACCAATATAGATCTGTATCTTAAGTACTTACAAAAGATCAAAGAATCAAAATAAAATTTTAAATATTTACATAAAGGTATAAAATTCAAGCATCAATTTTTATATAATCTTTTTGATGAGATCTTGCATTCTTACTCATTAGTCTCTACCTTATATAATAATTTATAAAACAAATGAAAGACAACAGGTTCAATAGACATAACATGAAAGCATCTTTCTATTCGTAATAATTACTGAAATATTAAACACTATAATTACCTTTATTATTCTTTCAACAGTCATTTTTATATCATTTATCTAATATTAAAAAAATCATTTCATCACGCTTCTTGGATTTCTTTTAACAGGCTAAACTAAAAATACAATCTGCAAATGGATATAATGCCAAACTATGAAATTTGTGATGTCATAGAAAAATAACGTAGCAGATTTTTTTTTTTTTTCTGAAAAAATGGATGCGTTATCAATATGGCGTAAAGTAACGGTTGCTAGGATAACATGCAAAGAAATCATCTGGACATGAAAGACTGCCAAATGCTCCATGATGTTCTAGTAATAAGATGTCTTCCATGAGTTCAACCTGTACCATGGACCAATCATTTTGCCATACCTGTTTTTGAGTTAGTCCATGCAGATAGGACGCCTTCTCAGTTTTGTAGGGTTATGAACAGCAAAAACAAAAACAACAACAATAATAAAAAAAATGACTCATGAAATCGCATCAATTATACGATACGCCTATGTTCAATCAAACACAGTAGAATCGAAATGAAAAATCAGCCTTTAGTTTTGCAGGGTTATAAACAGCAAAAACAACAATAACAAAAAAAAGAAAGAAGAAAATTGACTCATGCAATCACATCCATTGAAGGATACACCTAGGTTCTACCAAATACACAGCAGAATAGAAATGAAAACTAGTAAAATGCACTGGTGCTTACTCAAGTAGTCACCTCCTTTTGCATAGGAATTAGAGATTTTGAATTCAATTTTTGGATGGTGCATCCACAAAGCTTGGGATCTTCGTAATTATAATTCGAACAGATTTTCTTCCCTCTCTCAAAACATATTCTCACCATTAGAAAAGATTCCAGAATCCTTCTCTTCTGACCACTTTGCACAGCCACCAAAACTGGCCTTCAGATGTCTCCTTGATGTGTTGTTAGGCCTTCGTCCCATGACCTTCAATAACTTTGTTACATCAAAAACAAGATATAGTTCTGTCCCTTCATGTAGTTCACCTTATACATGCCCCAGTCTGCCAATCATCTACTAATTATCTAAGTTTCAAAAAATCGAGTCTAAGCTTTTTATTTTAAACCTCCACATTAAAATTAGATACGCATCTTATAGTAGATTTTTCTCAGATTACAAAGATACCGACAACAAATTAGATTGTTGGCGGATCAAACCAAAAAGTCTCAACTTGCCATAGCAGAAAGTAGAGTTACTCTGGCATTCAGACTTCCAGTTAACAAATGCCACCTCCTTTTCACTACTCCAGAAGTGCTCTGTGAATTGTAGCGAGTCAAAATCCCTTGCATTTGCCTGCAAGTTTACTTCCTGTCCGATGCAAATTCAGAACACTTTCAAATATTAGGAAGGCACGAGTCCTAGTAATTCATTCTACGGGCAGCAATCATACCTTCAGCAGACTTTGCCACATCAAATCATGGGCCTGAGAAGCAGCACCTTCAACAAACGAAAAGCAAGTCTGAAGTCTCCAGACCAAAGTGGACAAATTAAGAACGTCAAAGAGCAGGCTAACAGCTTTATTTGAAGAAGCTCCCAACTTTTAGAGTAGGCGCAGCACCTTAGAAGGTAGCTTCATTGTTCGGATGAATTTTTATGATTATTAGGCTTCAGAAAATATGGTGGCCTCCTAATTCCTCAGCAAAATTTTTGCGTTGGAGGCACTAGATGATGCCTCAGCTTACAATCAAGCTCAGCAAACACGTTTGGGACCAAGGAACGCATAAAGATATGATACATAATACCCAAGCCAATTTGGACTGTAATGAAATGCCAGTCTTATTACTATAGAACAACATAACCCACCTAAAACTATCTTTGAGCTCTGGACATCATGATGTTATTAGAGCTCTGGCAGACCAACCTAGTGGATGGATTCCATGCTCTCCAATCTGGCAGTTGCAGTCACCACAAAGAACACCACAAGCATGAGCAATGTGATCAGAGCAGGTGCTCTTCCTCATCCTCTTCTCCCTTGCAGAACTAGAAGATGAGTCATGGAACCCACCATAGCCCAAGTAATTTTTACCAGAAAACTACACCAATTCACTTCAAAATATTAGATATACTCCAGTTTCTCTAAGACCATGCGTGTCAGTTGCACCAGTTGTCCAGAAAGATGGAAGAGTCTGGCATGTTAGCACCGCTAAGATGAACTTTATTAACTTCAAATGGTGTTGGTCTTTAGAAATCTCTGACTACTGAACGGAAGGGTAGGCATCCACCTTGCTTTCCCTCCTCTCTTCCAAGAAAGACACCAGAAAAGGCCAAAAGATTGACTAAGAAGAATTGGCATGGTGCCAAGCATTCTCGAAAACCAATCAACTAGCAGCAGAGTGCAGGAGGGGCTTGGAGTCAAGCTACTTAAAAATATCAAATAAGTTCAACTGGAGGGTATCTGAAATAATCATATACCCTATTCAAACACAAAAATATGATAATCCATTTCCCCAAAGACCAAAAATGTAGCTAGATTTGTTAATGAGCAGACCCTGAGGCTTATGCAATTTAAAAAGTATAAGCCAGAATTTTTTAAGAGAAAAAAAGACACCAAGCTGGTCTGAGGGCCAGCCCCAGGACGCCAGATGATATTGTGTATGTACAAGACAGTAAAGATTGCATACTTGCATGTAGGTAGAATGAGGATACGAATGAAGATGAGTGATAGGAATATTAGAAAGAGCACTGGAATGAAGACCAGTGTATTAAGAGGAAGTAAGGGACTCAAACAAACTGGGAACAAAATGTGAAAAACAGTAGAGACAGAATGGTGATCCAAGAAGAACTGGAATTATAAAAGAGGACAAACTTGAACAGCAGTCATATAAGATGATCATAAGTAATAGCTCAATATGAAGTCCCTGTTATAAATGGATGGCAAAGAATTAAAGCTGCTTTCTTGCTTAGTTTGTTTATAAAATACTTGAAAAATCTTGCAGTCTGCAAACTGTTGTCGATGAAAGCTAAAAGGCTAAGGTGCTAGTGCAGGAGACCAATTTGCAAAAACACTAACACTTGACTCAAATCAACTCATCTTAAGCCTTTTCCCAACTATATATATCATTCATATGTATCCAAGCTCATTTTTGGTCACCTCCTCTACTATTAGATGGATCTTATATATATATATATATATATATATATATATATATATATATATATATATATAGAGAGAGAGAGAGAGAGAGAGAGAGAGAGAGAGAGAGAGAGGGTTTCATAACACAATTAGAGCCTTGTAAATAAAAGGAACAATAAGATTCCAATACAGAGTATAACGAATATGATAATTTACTTTCATCGCTAAGACCATATAGCGTATCTATGTAACATGACTACCAACATAGAAAGCATCATCATTGGACTCATATTTACAATAAGTACTTAGATAAACTACATGCTGAATATTGTAAAGGTGCTAGCACACCCCAACCAAAATTTTCTGAACAAAGTGATTTAAATGCCTGAATCCCATATAAAGGCACAGCTTTACCATCCATTACTGCTTCTGGGCACCAATAGAGCCTTGGTTGTGATTTGGGTTTAATAAATATAACAAAGTTGCAAATTTGCCCGTCTGTAAATTATCAAATCAGTTGTGATACACCTCCTCAGTTATGCCTTACAATAACATCAGTTCCCCAGAATCTTTCCATTTCTAACCTGAGGACTGGGAGGGTATATTGTCACCAAATTCATGCATCATGTCTCCAACTGGAACAACTAACAAGGGATAATCACCAAAAATATTTTAAAAAGGGATGAGAAAATGCTAGTATAGAAATGGAAGAGGAGAAGGCAAAGGTTTTGATTATGATATTTGATAACTCCTAGCTTTTGTTCTCATTCTTGTGAACTTAACAGGCCACACCATGTATCCATATTTCATCTCACCTAAATAAGGATAAAAGCATGGTACCCTCAAACAATCTGAAAACCTTGAGAAACACAAGAACCAAAAAGTATCAAAAGATGAAAAGTATTGCTATCACTTGAATGTACAATTAAAAAGCACATGGACAGATTTAATATGACCAACAAGCACTCCACAAGCAGAGATACAGAAGTGCAGCATGCCAACATAGAAGAAAAAGAAATCTTGAAGAAAACCGACCGACCTTTCCATCGGCAATTATAAGAAGACATGGTACCAGCTACCAGTGCTATCTACAATACCCATGGTGGTTTCAATTATTGGTGCCAAGGATGTTGGTCCTATCATGTATGAGAATATTAAGATTTCATTCACAAAAGTTGAGAAACTTGCATAACTAAATATAAGAAAATATGAGCATTACACTGACCAGCTAGCCAGACAAGTGGAACCAATTTTCTGTGCATTCGTAGTGCTTCTTCATAGCCATTACATGGTCAGCTAACTGGATAGAAACTGAATACCACTTGATCATGGGTACAGGCTGAACAAAGACAAAAATGTGCTGCCATCTTATCAATTATGAGTAGATTTAATTCAACCCTAGCCTTTATATTTAATTCAAAATAGGGCAAACTATGCTAGATGGATAGATAGGTTGTCTGAACAAGAATAAAACTAATCATCATCAAATCCAAAGCAAGGACAAGGTTTTCCTCATTAAAAGCAGAGAGGGTCCTTCTCATGACATATGTTGCCTGCTTATATGGGCTTGGAGTATTTCCCATATCATGCAAACACCAGCTATCAAAGAAATTCTACCTCTGGAAAGCAACATAATAGGAATGAATATGTTTTATATCCAAGTAATTAAGCAACAAGCTATCTCATACACAGAGCAGATCCATGTGCAAGCTTTAGAACATAAGTGGCTAGTATTTCCCAAGAAGACTCAAAAAAGAGAACTTTTGTTTAAGATGACACACTAGGATCATTAACAACATTTCACAAATGCAAACTACTCCTTAACAACGGGTGATTGAAAGTTGAATACCTCATCACATATATATGGGTTTGACCAATTCATTAATAATTAAATTTTCAAAAAGCTACAAGTCAGTAAGCATAACCAGAAGATACACTGGGATTTTTAAGCGACCTTGTCCACACATTACTCTGCAAAATCAAATCCCACAACCAGAACAGCAGATTCAAGACCTGCTTGTGCAAAAGCATTGGTTACCTATAACAAAAGGAGGAATATGCAAATCAGTGTACATTTCACTTCCATGTTAAGATTACAATGACTTTCAGCTTTCAACTCAATCAAGCTTGATGATTTGACACAATTGATGTTGATGAATTGATTCGTGCAACTGAAAGGAGTTAGCATACAAAACTAGAATATAGTAGAATTCACTGTAGGACTATGAGACAAGCAACCATAGCATCCAAATACATTTTATGACTTATTTGAGCAAGCAAGCAAAAAATTAGCAATATTACTGGTTGCCAAATCATCCTCCTCGAACGTCCGTGAGCGTTCAATCGCCTTTTTCGGCAAGCCTAGGATCTTCCGGCGAGCTTCTCTTGTTCAGAAACCTGCAAAAAGTCTCGGGGACCAAAGATTTCGGTAGGGACCCTCTGACGCTCAAGTCAATGCTCTGGCAACAGCCGTGAGCTTGAAAAAGCTCGAAAGAAAGAAAGAGGCTTAGAGAAGAGCTCTCTATATGAGCGTATATGAGCATGAAGGAGTCGTTACATGGTCAAGGGTCCCTCTTACCCATTTTATTGATGCTTGGAGTCTGTGAGACTTGGGGTGTGACCAATTGTTAGAACATTTATGATAGGGGGCAACGGTGGGGCTTGCCTCCTTGTGGTATGTCAAAGCTGCAGGCCATGTTCCGCCAAATGTGGATGACTGCATAGTTGATGGATCAAGTCCCATCAGAGTTGATGGCCACTTGATTCAGATGGTAGCCGCAGGTTGTTGCAAGCTTACAGGACATGGACAGTCATTACGGCATTCGTCAGATATGTCCCCTATGTCGCACGTCTGTCTTTCTATGCGAACAATGGTGAGTGATGGAGTCAGGTATATGGGTCCCATAATGTGGCCGCTGAAGCACTACTTGGGTGATTGCTGAGACCAACTTGAAGTCATGGAGAGTTGAGGGCACAGCTCGGACGACCGAGTTGGGTCCTATCCGAGAGGCCACAGAAAGGATGATCATCACCATTGGATAGATGCTGCTTCACCAAAACATGATCCAATTACAGAAGGCAAGGCCGAGTAAGAGGTGGCAATAGGCGGACTGCTTGTAGTCCTCCCGACGATCACCTCGTAGGGGCTGCCAATGAAGGACTTAATGCTTCCTTGCTCGGTCCTGAACTCCTCGCTTGCGGAGTAGTGGATTGGGTGACCGGAGATGCAATGGGATTTACTGTCCCATCAACACTTGTCGTACTTTGAGAATTTGTAAGTATGAGCTTGGTCAGCCGCGGCATTGGGTCCCAAGCTACCGATGTTGACGTCATGTCTGACTCCACAAGCAGCTCCTGCAATCATTCATGGCTGTTGTGATGTGGCAGCTAGTAATATTCACGGGCCTAGAACGGGATCTAGAAAGATGCCATCGGGGCTGCTGCCTGGTGCTATTATTTTGACCCCCTTCACGTGGAATCGAATACTGTCGTGTACTTTCATATGTTTACCTGGACTATGCTTTATTGTCATTTCATTCATTGGAGCATTGTTGCATGCATGAAGTGCCAGCAGGTGACAGTGAAGAGCTCCTCAGAGTTGGGGGAAAGACTGGGACCGTCGTCTGGAGCCGGGAGTCCGAAGGTGGCCGAGATGAAGCTGGGAGTTGGAGGCCGCCTGGGCAGAGTCATCGTGCTTATGTGTTGGAGGAACGAGAGCCAAGAGGCGGGACGTAGTTGGAGCAGGGTCCGGCTCCTAACGCCAGATCGGGAAGTCTGCGGCGGAGAAGGCCGAGAGCAGGGTCCCTCATATGGGGCGGCAGAACAGAGTCCGGCACCTGGTGCTGGGACAGGACGGAGCCGAGGAACTTGGGAGGCAATCGCTACAGAGCCGGAAGTCGGATCCGGGGAGGAGTTGGGAGCCCGGCTGCCCGGGACGCGGCCTAGCCAACACTGGGACAGACCCAGAAGCTTGGATCTGGGTTGCCGGAGTCGGGGAGGCCCGGTGGTGAGGAGACAGGGCGTCAGCTGCTTGGGAGACCGAGATGGGGTGTCGGCTGGGAAGCCTAAGGCGGTCGGTGTCGTTCGAAGGCAAAGCCGAGGGGGACTAGAGTTGGAACAGAGAGCCGACCGGGGTGGAGAGACGAATTCGAGAACCGGGTTCAGATGATGACCACCTCGTCTCCATAATGGAAGCTTAGGACCCAACTCTGGGGTGCAGCAGAGAGAGATGGGATTCGGAGCCGAGAGAAGAAGCCGGGAGCTTTTGTGGGCTCCGGAGTCGGGAACTGGGGACTCTGGAGTCGAGAGCTGGGCTCGATGGCGAAACAGAGGGCGGTAGAGCCATGCATGGCTTCATGCAGGGAATGGAAAGGTGGCTGACTCCGAGGCCGACACCGACTTACCGAGGCCAAAGCCGATTGGGACGAGGCCGACTAGGACGAGGCCGACGCCGACTTGCCAAGGCTGATGTCGAGGCGCTGACACCGACTTGCTAAGGCCGATGCTAGGGTTGGTGCCAAGGCTGACGCTAGGGTTAATGCCAAGGCTAACTCCAGTGGCTGACGTCAGAGGTCGAGGTCGACGCCGAGGCTGATGCTGGGGTCAATGCCGAGGCTAACTCCAATGGCCGACGCCAAAGGTCGAGGCTGATGCCGAGGCCGACGCCAATGCTGAGGTCGATGCCGAGGCCGACTCCAGTGGCTGATGCCAGAGGCTGACGTTGACACTGATGCTGACTAGGTCCAACCCGTGTGTGATTACCATTGCCTATGGGGCTTTATTGGCCCCATCAGATGCCCCCCACACTTATGAGCTTATGCTATCGCGTGCCTTACATCCGCCAAGCGAAAGGAGTATAGAATTATTTATCTTTGTACTTGTCTTTTCATGCTGCTTCAGTTCTTTTTGCACTGCTTCCAATGTTGATAGTTTTATTTACCTTGCGTAGACTTATGACCACGTTTGCATGCTCTCTGAAGCTTTGACTGGCTGAGGATAGCCAGCAATCCTCTCCTGATGCAGGGTCTAAAAGTGGATGCCCGTCAACTGTGAGCTAGAAATTTGATCTCCCGCTATGAGCTGACTTGGGGCTTCTAATTGACTGGCTGAAAGTGGCCAGCACCTTCAACCTATTGCAAGTTCATAATTTGAGTAAAGGTCTTACCCAATTAGCTGTTGGCCACTAAGGAAAAGTTGAGACCAAAGCCGACATGAGGCCGCTAAGTCAGAGTTGAGCCACTGGGGCAGAGATGGAGCGTAGCCTAGGTGGCCAAACGGGTCAGAGTCCTACCCAAGAAGCTGGTTGGATCTTCTTAGTCGGCTGGGAGCGGCCAGTCTTATCAACTGTAAGCTAGAAAGTTGGTTTCTTCCAACTATGAGTTGGCTTTGTCTTCTTGGCTGGCTGAGAGTAGCCAGCACCGTCAGCTATGAGCTGAGAAGTTGATCTCTCCCAATTGTAGACTTTGTCTTCTTGGCTGGCTAAGAGTGGCCAGCACCGTCAGCTGTGAGCTGAGTTTGTCTTCTTGGCTGGCTAAGAGTGGCAAGCACCATCAGCTGTGAGCTGGGGAGTTGGTTTCTTCCAACTATGAGTTGACTTTAAAATTTCTCATGAAATCTGAAGATGTATGCCCATCAACTGTGAGCTAGGGAGTTGGTCTTTCCCAACTGTGAGTTGACTTAGGGCTTCTTGGTTGGCTGAAAGTGATCAGCACTGTTAACTGTGAGCTGGAGAGTTGGTATCTCCCAACCGTGAGTTGACTTTGGGGCTTTCTGGTTGGCTGCAAGTGGTCAGCACCGTCAACTGTGAGCTGAAGAGTTGGTCTCTCCCAACTGTGAGTTAACTTTGTCTTCTTCTTTTGACATGAAATTCAAAAGTCTTGTCGTTACCATCTGCCAACTTGAGGTTACCGAGGCAGAGATAAAACCGTTGAGGCTGGGTTAAGGTTACTGCGACTAGCTCGAGGGCTACTGCGACCAACTCGGAGGGCTATTAAGACCAACCCGAGGACTGTTGAGACCGATCCGAGGGCCTTTCGAAACCCGAAGGGTAACTCGAGGATGCTGGGACCATGCTCGAAAGCCTTTTGAATCCTGGAGGATGACCCGAGGGTGCTGGGACCATGCTCAAAGCTTTTTAAATTCTGGAAGGTGACCCGAGGGTGCTGGAACCATGCTCGGAAGCCTTTTAAACCCCAGAGGGTGACCCGAGTATGCTGAGACCATGCTCGGAAGCCTTTTGAACCTCGGAGGGTGATCCGAGGGTGCTGAACCATGCTCGGAAGCCTTTTAAATCGCCTCGGGGTTTTCTTCGCGTCGACCCGAAGGGTGACTCGAGAGTCACTGAGACCATCAAGTGCCTTTTTTTTTGAACCGCCTCGAGGGTTTCTTCACGCCGGCCCGAGGGGTTATTGAGAAGTTGATTTTTATATTATAAGAGGACCAGAGGTCCTACCTGGGTGGCTTGTTGGAAGCAT
This sequence comes from Calamus simplicifolius, assembly GCA_900491605.1. Taxonomy (NCBI): domain Eukaryota; kingdom Viridiplantae; phylum Streptophyta; class Magnoliopsida; order Arecales; family Arecaceae; genus Calamus; species Calamus simplicifolius. The sequence continues at coordinate 577,615 of UESW01001623.1, forward strand.
CCATCACGGAGTCAGGAGGTCCATCTTTATTGCATAGAGAGACTGAACGATGAAGCAGCATAACTGGAGCTCTTTTGCGAAATATCTTGGGGAGAGTTTGTCTTCTTCTGCTGATTTGAATAGTTCAGCATGTTGGTGACCTGCCCCTAGGGGATCATGTAGGCTGGAGGTGGTAGGTGTCGATGCCCTCGCTTGGGGGCTACAATCTGTTGTGATGCTTTTGCTGGTGAGCTTGATGGTGCTCTTGCTGGCAAAGCATGACGGCGATGAGTCTCTTACTAGAAAGATCTCCAGCAGGATGAATGATGGCTGGCCTGAGCAGCAACTAGAAAGAGAGCATAAGTTCCTGTTTGCTGCTATGTGGTCATGAAATATCATTTTAGTAGCTTCTAGACAGCTGCTATCAATGCTTAGATTTACAGGGTGAGGGTGGCATGCTATTTTCCTTGAATGGCCTAAGATAGTGGTGATGGTGGAGTAGAGAGTTAGCTTCTTGTTGCTCAGCTTGTTGTGGGGATTCTCCCATGCGATTAGTAGAAATCTCTTGGGATTTTGTCCTCATCATTTTTTTAATCCATCATCTTGATCTAAGGAGGACAAGGATTTACAAGCTAGCATCGCTGATGATCCGTGCTTTACCTCTCTTCCTGACGCGCTAATCTGTTATCGCCAAATCATCCTTCTCAAACGTCGTGAGCATTCGATCACTTTCTCCAGCGAGCCTAGGATCTTTCGGCAAGCTTCTCTCGTTCGAAAACCTGCAAAAAGTCTTGGGAACCGGATATTCCGATAGAAACCTTTCGACGCTCAAGTCAGTACTTTGGACAACAGTTGTGAGCTTGAGAAAGCTCAAAAGAGAGAAAGAGGCTTAGAGAAGTGCTCTCTATGTGAGCGTATATGAGCGTGAAGGAGTCGTTACCTGGTCGAGGGTCCCTCTTACCCATTTTATTGATACTTGGAGTCTGTGAGACTTAGGGTGTGACTACTTATCATAGCATTTATGATAGGAGCAGCAACAGTGGGGCTTGCCTCCTTGTGGTATGTCAGAACTGCAGGCCATGTTCCATCAAATATGAATGGCTACATAGTTGGTGGGTCAAGTCCAATCAGAGTGGGTGGCCACTTGATTCAGATGGCAGCCATAGGTTGTTGTAGGCTTGCAAGGCATGGGTGGCCATTACGGCATTCGCCAAATGTGTCTCCTACGTTTCACATCTGTCGTTCTGCGCGGACAATGGTGAGTGGTAGATGCAGGTATGTGAGCCCTATAATGTGGCCACTGGGGGACTGCTTGGATGGTTGCCGAGATCGACTTGGAATCGTGGAGGGCAGTTGAGGGTATAGCTTGGAAGACTAAGTTGGGTTCTATCCGAGAGGTCATAGAAAGGATGAATCGTGGAGGGCAGTTGAGGGTATAGCTTGGAAGACTAAGTTGGGTTCTATCCGAGAGGTCATAGAAAGAATGATCATCACCGTTGGATGGATGCTGCTTCGTCAAAACTTGATCCGATCAAAGAAGGCAAGGCCAAGAAAGAGGTGGCAACAGGCGGACTGCTTGTAATCCTCTCGGTGATCACCTCGTAGGGGCTGCCGGTGGACTTAATGCTTCCCTTGCTTGGTCCTAAACTCCTCGCTTGCGAAGTAGCGGATAGTGACCGAGAGATGTAATGGGATTTACTGTCCCATCAACACTTGTCATACTTTGAGAAATCGTAAGCATGAGCTTGGTCAGCCACGGCATTGGGTCCCAAGCTACCGATGCTGATGTCATGACTGACTCCACAAGCAACTCCTGCAATCCATTCATGGCTGTTGTGATGCGGCAGCTGTTGCCGTCGGAATCCGTCCTTCGACTCGGACGTGATCAATCTCTAGAAAGAGGGGGGGAGCGGACCTGCACAAGAAGTTCTCACGCGGGAGGCGCTGGGGGTGGCCCTCCACGGAAGACCCTCCGACGCTCAAGTCAGTGGAGAAGAAATCGATGATCAACCAGATAATGGGGAGGTGGATCTCTCCGGAAGACCTCTCTGGGACGGCCAATCGAGAGCTCTAGAGGGCAAGAGCACCGACGACCTGCCGGAGAGAGCAGTGAGTGTGAGAGTGCGTGCGCTAGTGTGTGCCAAAAGAGCCATACCTGAGGGAATCTGGGGGCATCCAATTTATAGGCTGTCATCTGGATCTTGAGCGTCTTCTGGAAGGTTCAGAGGTTGTTACGATATGGAGGCGGATAGAATCAGGCCGTTGTGGGGCCGTTGGAATCCATATCCTGTTTGTTAGGGGATCGACGGCTGGGAGAGCTCCTTGATGTCTCGAGATCTGGTTGAGTAGACCTGGGGCAGTTATGATAGGTTCTAGGCCACGTCTCGACATGATTCCTTGTTTGGAATGTCGTTATGGTAAGCCTGGGCTCTCCCGTCAGGTTCCGCGGAGGTAGGTATTGGATTGTGGATCGCTTGACGAAGCCGGACCGTGGAGACCCGGAAGGCCCAGCTACGGAAGCCTGGAAGGGCCGAGCTACGGAAGCCCGGGAAGGCCGAACTACGGAAGCCCGGAAGGGCCGAGCCACGGAAGCCCGGGAGGGCCGAGCTACGGAAGCCGGGAGGGCCGAGCTATGGAAGCCCGGAAGGCCGAGCTATGGAAGCCCGGAAAGGCCGAGCTATGGAAGCCCGAAAGGGCCGAGCGAAGCCCGGGAGGGCCGAGCTACGGAAGCCCGGAAGGCCGAGCTATGGAAGCCCGGAAGGGCCGAGCGGAAGCCCGGAGGGCCGAGCTACGGAAGCCGGGAAGGCCGAGCGAAAGCCCGGGAGGGCCGAGCTACGGAAGCCCGGGAAGGCCGAGCTATGGAAGCCCGGAAGGGCCGAGCTATGGAAGCCCGGAGAAGACGAAGGGAGGAGGTCGGCTTTAGCCGCCTCGCACGGATATTAATGCAATGACGATTTTACCCCCCAACACATGCCCTCCACTCCCTAGTTCGAAGCGTAGGTTCGGGCATAGGGAGTATAAGTCCAAGTGGCGCGTCTCGGATGGGACATCTTGGTTTAGACAGCCTGTGCAATGATGCCCTAATTAATGCGATAGGGCATCTGCCTTCGGGGGTAAGGCTCCTCCAAGAGCGACGGTTGGGATTACGCCACGCCGCGAATCCCGATCGATCAGGCGTTTGTCGAGGCGATTCCGGATGCCTCGGGCGAGACGCCCCGCCTCCTCAGGGCGGCTTCCTTAGCGGGGAAGCAAAGCGACAGCGGCATTATATATATATATGTATGCATGCTCGCAGCATCCTTTCGTCTTGCTTTTCGAAGAGTTTGGCCCTTCATCCTTCTCGACGCTCATCGTTTTCGCTTGGTATTTCTCTCAATCGAGATGGCGATGAGCCCGACGATGTGGTCTCAGAAATCGTTGCTGAGGATTTGGGGAGGATTCACCAGTGGTACGGTATGCCCTCGGATGTCGTTCTACGGGAGCCGGAATCCGGAGATAGAGTCACTCGGGATTTAGAGTCTGGGGTTTTCGTTTATGAAGATAGTTTGAAGGCAGGCTTCCGTTTTCCTCTCCATCCCTTGGTGAAGGAGATCATGACCCACTATAATATCTGCCCGTCAATGGTGGCCCCAAACAGTTGGCGGAGCATCATCGGATTCATCTCGATGTGCCACCAGATTCAAATCGTCGCCACTCTCCCCCTTTTCCGCGCCTGCTACCATTTGATTCCTGGGAGGAAATCAGAGTGGCCCTACATTGGACCCCGGAGATCTTTCAACGTCATTGTGGATAAGCCATCCTCCATCAAGGGGTGGAAGAGTCGGTTCGTTATTGCAGAGGGGAACATCGGTTCCGGCTTCCCTCGGAAATGGGGGAATTTTGTGAGGGATGCGGAGACGCATCCAGTTTTGTCGCGCAGGAGGAGAGGGACTTGGACGTCCTTCGCAATGGCAGGTGTTTTCGGCTAACGACCTGCTATCGGAGGGGGCCCTCTTCGCAGCCGGGCTCAGCCCTCTGGACCCGCAAGGTGAATCCCTTCTTTTATTTCTCGCTGTGTTTTTCTCGATGAATGTGTTTGGATCTGAGTATGTGTGTTCCGTTCTGACAGCCAAAAGGTCGGCGTTGTCGAACCTCTCCAAGAGGAAGAGAGGAAAACGCCCAGGGGAGAGTAGTGGCGCGGATAGTGGCGGCCCGAAAAAAGGGCTCACACCTCCGCAAGAAGCCCGCCGGACACCGGAGCAGTCACGACAGGAGCGCCGGGGGCGAAGGAGGATCCGGGAGAACGGTTATGGCCCCCGGCCCTCTCGTGTTGGAGATATCGGATAGCTCGGACGAGGCTCCGTTGGCTCGTCCGACCGCGTCCCCCTGAAAGAGGAACCCGACGGATCCGGCGGAGGCGATTGTTTCTGAGGGGCCTACCGTCCCGCGGGATCACCACCGGCTCCAGTAGGAGAGGGAGAGGGGACAGCTGCAGCCGAGGAGGTTCAGGGAGAGCCCCCTCTTGGTCTCTCCGCGGGGGAGTCCGGTAGTAGCGAGGTCGGACCGCCCTCGATGGGTCAAGAGCGGGTCAGACCGAGGCTTCGGGGGAGCCTGCGGAGGAGACGCAGGTGGTGGTAACCGGAAGGGTGCGTCGGAGGAGGAGACGCAGCAAGGTGGGAGTCCCGCATTGGGAGCTCCCTCGAAAAAGATTTTGGGGAGGCTGGCGCTTGGGCTAGCCGAATATCTGAAGAAGCCCAAGCCAGGGCCTTGGTAGAGAGGCTGGGAGGTTGAAGGCCTCTCAGACGGAGGTCGCCAGGTCGGTCCCTCAGGCGGGGACGGTCAACCCAGTAGTTCGAGCGCTGGTGTTGAGGAGGCATTTTCCGCCATGATGAGGTCGGCCTTGTATCCGGGTGCAGATCCTTCGGCGGACAAGTTTGCAGACTTGGAGTTGGTCGATGCTGCGTTCGGGCAGCAAGGCGTGGCTGAGAGTATCCATCTCCTTCCCGACATCGATAATACGACCCTGATGAGGATGACTCGGGCCTATGCCTCGCGGGTGAGTTATTCCCGGGTAGATGTTTCTGATTGACCCCATTGGGTTTTATTCATCTTTTTATCTTGCAGAGCGTTTTGCTTTCTCGGGCGATATGCTGGCGTTTGAGTTTGGCGACGGGGGCCAGCATTCAGGCCAGGAGGATAATGCCGAGCTCCAATCGCGACTGAAGGTGTCTGAGAAGTTCGAAGAGCTTATGGATATGACGATAGGAGCTTGAAGGGAATAAGGGCGGCACACCAGGTCGCCCTGGCCGAGGTGTCCAAGCAAAAGCGTAGGGTGGAGGAGTTGCAGGAACTCCTGGCGAAAAACGAACGCGTGCTTGGAGCTGGCCAGAATCGAGTCGAAACATTCCGCGGAGGTGAAGGCGATGCGGAGAGAACATAGCGAGAGTATGGGTCGGCTGGGGAGGGAAGCTGCCGACGAGAGGAAGCGTTTGACTAGGATGCTCGACGAGGTGGAGCGACTGAAGCGCGCGATAGCGAAATTGCCCATTAAGGGAGGGCGCTAAATGGCAACAAGGGGTGATAGCTCGGGTGAACAACGAGCTATCCCAAGCCGGGAGGATCTGAAGCCAAACAGTCGAGGATCAACTCTGCAGGAGAGAGTCGAGCTGGTCGGGCTGACAGGACAAGAGCCAGGGGCGAGGCCGAGGAGTGGCCAAGAGGTTGGCCAGACGAGAGGAGGAGGTACGATCTCATTCCCTCTTTTTAGCTTTCCTGTTCTTGTGATGCCGACTTATTTGGCTTTTTCAGATTGCAAGTGGGTTGGAGGTTCGGGCTCTTCAAGGCGAGCTTGTGTCCAGCCGCAACAAGAGCTCAGAATTCGAGACGCGGGCCGCGAGTTCGAGGAGCAAAATATCATTCTGCGGGCCCAAGTCGCAGAGGCTGAGAAACAGGCTGCTGAGGCCAACATGCAGCTCGCCATACTCAAGGGGAGGCAGGATGCTATCGGCGTTGACGCCTTCCAACTGGGATGCAGGAATGCAAAGAGAAGATATCCAGTGAGCATCCGGAATGGGATCTTTCTTTCCTGGATGCTGAAACTCCTGACGATGGTGAGTCCGAAGAAGAAGAGAAGACGAATATGTTGACGTCTCCGATGCCGATCCTGGTGTTGTCCCGGTCCCAGAAGCCGCAGCTTCTGAGGGGCGGTCGCAAACTGCCGCTGAGGGGGCAAAGATATTGGAGAAGGGCGAGTCTAGTCACGCTTCTGTGGATGTAACCGAGGACTCTTCCAAAGCTGATGTGGTTCCCGGTCCTTAGGAGCCATTCTTGTATTTTGTCTTTTAGAAGTCTGTCCGATGTTCTTAATAAAAGAATTTCCTGTTTCCACTTAAGTGCTTTTCTTGCGTGGCCTCGTTGTCGTCTAGTCTCGCCTCAATCGTGAGCGACTTATGGCTCACTGATGCTCTTAGGTCATCCTTATTGAAGAAATGCATTGGTTGGCCCAAAGCAGGGCGACAGCCTTGACCAGCGAATTGGGAAATGATCTGGTCGGTTGGTGGTTAAGACTCGAGACATGAAGGTTGAGATCGATGGACAGGTCGGCCGACTGACAGAACAGGTCTGTTAGGGCCGACAGGCGAGATAGGTCGGCCGGGGCCGACGAGCAAAATAGGTCGGCTGGGCCGACGAGCAAAATAGGTCGGCTGGGGCCGACGAGCGAAATAGGTCGGCTGGGGCCGACAAGCAAAAATAGGTCGACTAGGGCTAGGTCGGCTGGGCCGACCAAAAATAGGTCGACTATAGGTCGGCTGGGGCCGACAAGCAAAAATAGGTCGGCTAGGGCCGACGAGCGAAATAGGTCGGCTGGGGCCGACAAGCAGAAATAGGTCGGCTAGGGCCGACGAGCGAAATAGGTCGGCTGGGGCCGACAAGCAGAAATAGGTCGGCTGGGGCCGACGAGCAAAAATAGGTCGCTGGGGCCGACGGGCAGAAATAGGTCGGAAGGAAAGTAGGCCTTCGCGCTTTCTGCTATTCTGCCAACGCCCTGCTGTTCCGCAGGTGATTCGGTTTTTATTTCACCAGAATTGATGATACGGCGTAGTGGGGAACATAAAGCTGCAGAGCTTTCCGGAAGGTGCTCTTTTCCCATGCAGGCCATTTTGACGTGCCGCACACGCAACCGTTTACCATTGGAGGACGTCATTTTCGAGGACGATATTCTGAACCTGCCAGTTTCCGTGATGCCAGTGGGCGATCCTCCGCATTTAATGATCGATTCGGGATCAAGAGGAGATCTTGCATGCGTCTCGATTCAGGCGGTGGGCTCGGCGCGCAACGGGCGTTGCGCCTATCCTGAGGGGCCACGTGGAGGCGTGGGCCAGACGTTTGAATCTCGGGACTTTCAGCTTGGGTAGCTTTTCCCGGTTCATTTCTGCCTATAAAAAGGGAGAAAGGGGTCATGTTTGGTTATCCCCAAAGTCTTTTCCATTAGAGCTTCCACCATGCTCATTTTTCTGCTGTTGAGTGGGAGGACCGAGCTTTCCTCTCATAGGCTCCTTGCCACCGGATAGCTGGGGCGACGGGGAGCTGCCGAAGAATGGCTCACCCTTAGGGGATGAGTCCCGGAGATCATATGGAGAGCGCACAAAGAGGGGCAGAGATCACACGGAGAGCGCACATATACGCTTCCCGTGTGATCTTTGTGGCCTGTTACGGGGGGCTTACGGTAGGAAGTGTATCGACACCCCCGTAGCACGCACAGACTCTCCCTCTTTCGCTGGCCTGGATTCCCATCCCTTCTCTGAGGGGAATCCTTGCCACGGGGCGGAGAATATGGGAGCAACCGGGGTCTGATGGTCCCCGAGCCTCTCGGTCGGGCGGCGGCCTGCGATCCAGCACCCCCTCCTAGGGGAGCGGGCTGGTTCGTCCGAATCCTCAGAATCAGCATCCACGGGCCGTGCCACCTTCTGAATCTCTTCATTCGGCGGGAGCCATGGAGGGTCAGCTTTATCAACCGTCCAGGCGGGCTGACCGTTTCGTGGTTTGCCTGATTTGTCGATCCGGACGCCAGCATCACAGTTGCCTAGGTCTGCTTTGGAGCAGTTGCCCGAGTTTTGTACTTGCCTTTATTTTATGCATTTCAATGCTCTTGTAACGCCTGTGAGGCATTTGTAACTGATCTTGATTGGCAATAAAGAGAGTTATGTTTTGTTTCTCAATCTCTATCTTTTCTATGCCAAGTTTGCTGTTATTGTTGTTTGTGGGGTACAAAGGCGTCCCGCTCGTCCTTAGACGAGGATCCCACGCTGCCCGAACTAATCGAGGTTCGCGAGCGACGGTTCAGGGATCATTCGGCAAAATGCTCCTTACTTTGGTTGAAGCTTGGTATTTTTGTAATTCGCTCTTGCCGGAGCTCGAATTATCGTGGGTCGGCTTTGCCGAGGTTCAGGGGATCTACTTTTTCCGTCATGGTTCAGGAACTTGCTGCTCGGCCCAGCCGAGGTTGGAGAGTTGGTGGCTCGGCCCAGCGAGGTTCGGAGATTTGGTCTCGAAGGAACAATTTAGTGGTTACTGTGAGCCACAGTGTCAGGCCCACGCGGCGCTTGGTAAGGGGCGCCAGGGCGGAACGAGTGATATACATTGTCACGCTTCTTTATTGGTGATGCCACTCTTTCCGAGGGGACAAGTCATTGGCCGGATGCTGGACTTCTTCCCTCTGCGCTTCCCGAAAAAGAAGCCAGCTTTAGAGGCTTGGGGAAGCGCTGAGGCATTTATTGCGAGGGCCGCAGATCGGAAAATGTCCTGCTTGGGGAATTCCCGAACAGTCTGTCTGCGCTTACCGATTTCGCTCGGGATGGGGCGTGACACTTCGGATTCTGTAGGCATTGAAATGACGACACGTGGCAAGCTCTTATGGGTCGGTGGCTATGGCGCGACCGATTGAGATACCTGCCCAGCGAGTATAAATATGACCGAGGGGTACCGATCTCAACCATCCCTCGGTTCAAGTCCTGAAACAATGGCATCTCGAGGGCGATCATCTGGTGAGCTGCGCACCTCACTAACGGCCTGCTGCGCTCAGAGAGGGGGTCCCACCATTACCGTAGACGGGCTGGGTCTGGCGTCGACCCTTGCTGGCCAACAGCAGCTCGTCCGGGTGGTGGAGGAATATGTGGACGTGTCGACCAAAGAGGTGGAGGCCCTGTGCCGGGTGGTGGACCGGCAAAGGGAGGAGATTGCCTCGCTCCGTCAGCAGGTGGCCGACCTCACGGAGCGCTTGGAGGACCTGTTGGCTTCGGGGAGCGACTCCGAATCATGATCTGGGGCCCCTGTTATTTTTTTTTTTTCTGTCTATTTTTCTGTCTTTTTGTAATCTTTTTTTAAATGAAACACGGATCTGCTTTGGGAAATCCTCTTCTTCTTCGAGAGTTTTAGCCTTGATCGCGCTATCCTCGTAATAGTTAGGGTGTTGGCGTGGCCCCATTGGTTTATGCGTTGATATAGACGCTTTGATCGACGGGTTATAGGGGCGTTACCAAAGATTTTCAGTAGCAGAGGTGAATCCCCTGGCTCTGCTCGGAGCTTTTGGCCGATTACGCGGGGCTTAATGGGCCCTTTAAGAGGTTCTCCGAAGGTGCTTCTTTTTGTGTCGATGGTTTTTGTTTATCGTGCTCGTTTTCGAACCGGACGAGATTTTTCGGGGACTATTTGGAAGTCGCCTGACTTTAATCGGGATCTGCGCCCTTCGGCTTTCCGCTGGGGTTTTAGCCCGAATGATTTTTTCTTGGCCCCGCCAAGGTTCGGAGAACATTTTACTTGGCCTTGCCAACGTTGCTTTCGGAGAATATTTTACTTGGCCCTGCCAAGGTTCGAGAATTTGTTGCTCGGCCCGGCCGAGGTTCGGAGAATATTTTACTTGGCCCTGCCAAGGTTCGGAGAATTTGTTGCTCGGCCCGCCGAGGTTCGGAGAATATTTTACTTGGCCCTGCCAAGGTTCGGAGAATTTGTTGCTCGGCCCGGCCGAGGTTCGGAGAATATTTTACTTGGCTGCCAAGGTTCGGAGAATTTGTTGCTCGGCCCGGCCGAGGTTCGGAGAATATTTTACTTGGCCCTGCCAAGGTTCGAGAATTTGTTGCTCGGCCCGCCGAGGTTCGGAGAATATTTTACTTGGCCCTGCCAAGGTTCGGAGAATTTGTTGCTCGGCCCGGCCGAGGTTCGGAGAATATTTTACTTGGCCCTGCCAAGGTTCGGAGAATTTGTTGCTCGGCCCAGCCGAGGTTCGGAGAATATTTTACTTGGCCCTGCCAAGGTTCGGAGAATTTGTTGCTCGGCCGGCCGAGGTTCGGAGAATATTTTACTTGGCCCTGCCAAGGTTCGGAGAATTTGTTGCTCGGCCCAGCCGAGGTTCGGAGAATATTTTACTTGGCCCTGCCAAGGTTCGGAGATTTGTTGCTCGGCCCGCCGAGGTTCGGAGAATATTTTACTTGGCCCTGCCAAGGTTCGGAGAATTTGTTGCTCGGCCCAGCCGAGGTTCGGAGAATATTTTACTTGGCCCTGCCAAGGTTCGGAGATTCCTGTTCAAGCAAACAACTCGGTTGTGCCGAGGATTGGTAAGCAGCATCTGTTTCTTTTGCAATTTTTGGCAATGCAGTGCATAATGATTCACGCAACAGGTTGAAAGAAATATGTAGGTGGGAATGTATAGTGAGGTATGTGAAGATGAATTCAGAGAGGACATACCCTATTGATAATATTTACGAAGGTTGTCCGAGTTCCACGTCGGGGAATGGATTTCCCATCCAGTCTGCAGCTTGTAGGTTCCTGGTCCAATAATCTCCGCTACTTGGTACGGGCCCTCCCAGTTTGGCGCCAGCTTTCCTTGCTCCAGCGGTTTGGAAACAGAGGCTTTCGGAGGACAAGGTCGCCAGGTAGGAAGGCTTTTCCCTTTGACTCTGGAGGCATGGTACCGGGCCACCCTCTGTTGATAAGCAGCCGTTCTGATCCGGGCCTTCTCTCTGATCTCCTCTACCAGGTCGAGGTTGGTGCGGAGTGTTCGTTGCTAGCTTCCTCTGAGTAGCTTTCCACCCGCAATGATGGGAGGCCTATTTCCACAGGGATAACGGCCTCTGTACCGAAAGCCATTCGAATGGGGTTTCGCCTGTCGGGATTCTCGGGGTGGTGCGGTAGGCCCATAAGACATGATGTAGCTCATCCGCCCACCTGCCTTGGGCTCTGGAGAGGCGAGCTTTGATTCCCTGGAGGAGGGTCCTGTTGGTCACTTCGGCCGCTCCGTTGGCTTGTGGGTGCCCGACCGAAGTGAGGTGGTGACGGATTCCGTGCTCCTCGCAGAACTGGCGGAATTTGGAGTTGTCGAACTGCTTGCCGTTATCGGTGATTATGGTGTGGGGAGGCCGAATCGGCAGATGATGGACCTCCAAACAAAGTCTCTGGCCCGCCTCGGTAATTTGTGCAACTGCTTCCGCTTCGACCCATTTGGTGAAGTAGTCGATGGCGACAAATAGGAATTTCCGCTGTCCCGTGGCAAGCGGGAATGGGCCGAGGATGTCCATCCCCCATTTGGCAAAGGGCCAAGCGGAGGATATGGAAACTAGCTCGGCGGAAGGGAGCCTTTGGATGCTTGAATGCCTCTGGCAGGGGTCGCAGGCTCGGACTAGATCGTCCGCGTCTTTCTGCATGGTCGGCCAGTAATAGCCTTGTCGCAGCACCTTGTGGCATAGGGACCGGCTTCCCAGATGGTTGCCGCAAATCCCTTCATGTACCTCGCGTAGAGCATAGTCTGCTTCGGATGGGCGAAGGCATCTAAGCAGCGGCATGGAGAAAGACCGTTTGTAAAGCTGGTTGTCAATCAACACGTAGTGGGTGGCCTGCAGCTTCAGCTTCCTAGCCTCTCTTCGGTCGGACGGAAGCGACCCTTCTTTGAGATATTTGAGGATAGGGTCGAACCAGATGGTCGGCCTCAACTTGCATTACTCGGTCGGCTTCCGCATGCTGGGCTTTTCCAGAGTCTCCAGGTGGAATTTTTGCTCGGCATCCATCGTCTCCGCGGTTGCCAATCGGGAGAGTAGGTCGGCGCGGGCATTCTCAGATCTGGAATTTGAATAATTTCAAATTCGGAAAAATGGGGAAGCAGGCTACGCACCTCTTGGAGATATCGAATCATGTTGGCTCCCGGGCTTCAAACTCTCCCCGCACATGGCCGGCTACCAGCTGAGAGTCGGTGAAGGCGTTAAGCTTTCCACCTTCAGGTTGCGGGCGATCGGAGACCGGCTAACAGGGCTTCGTACTCGGCTTCGTTGTTGGAAGCCGGGAAGGAGAATCGGACGCCATATTCGAAGGTCATCCCCTCTGGACTGGTGAGAACTAGACCCGCACCGGAGTGATGGGCATTGGATGACCCGTCGACGTGGAGGAGCCACCGGGCTCCAGACTTTGGCTCTTCGGAGTCTGGGGTAGAACCGTCCTCCGGGATGGTACACTCGAGGAGGAAGTCGGCCAGCACTTGGGCTTTGATGGCCGGGCGAGGCTGAAAATGTATGTCATGCTCGCTTAGCTCGACGGCCCATTTGGTCATTCTCCCCGATGTTTCGGGACGGTGGACCACCGCCTTGATGGGTTGGTCAGTCAGGACCGTCACGGAATGTGCTTGGAAGTACGGCCGCAGCTTTCGGACTGAGGTGATCAAGGCCAGCACCATCTTTTCAATCCTGCTGTACCTCGTCTCCGCATCGCGGAGCAGCCTGCTCACATAGTAGATCGGCTTCTGGACTTTGCCTTCTTCTTTGACTAGCACCGAACAAACCGCGCCCTCCGAAAGCCAGGTACAAAAATAGGGTCTCTCCCGGGGCGGACTACTGAGGAGTGGGGGCGAGCCGAGGTACTTCTTGAGATCTTGAAATGATTCTGGCATTCGGGAGTCCACTGGAAAGTTTTTGGCCGATCGGAGAGTTTTGAAGAAGGGGAGGCATCTCTCGGCCGACCGCGCCACAAAGCGGTTAAGGGCCGCTATCCTCCCGGTTAGGCGCTGGACCTCTTTAATAGATGCTGGGGGCCATTTGTTGGAGAGCTTGAATCTTCTGGGGGTTAGCTTCGATACCTCGCTGGGAGACCATGAAGCCGAGGAACTTCCCGGAATTGACGCCGAAGGCGCACTTGGTCGGGTTGAGTTTCATCCCATATTTGCGCAACGTTGCAAAGCTCTCCGAGAGGTCCTCGACATGCCGTGGCGCTTCCTTGCTTTTGACCAGCATGTCGTCCACGTACACCTCCATGTTCCGGCCGATTTGCTCCTTGAACACCTTGTTGACCAGCCGCTGGTAGGTCGCACCTGCATTTTTAAGACCAAAAGGCATAACACGGTAACAGTAGGTACCTCGGTCGGTTATGAAGGCGGTCTTTTCTTCATCTTCGGGGGCCATTCGGATCTGATTGTAGCCGAATAGGCATCCATGAATGACAGCATCTGGTGGCCTGAGGTGGCGTCCACGAGCTGGTCGATCCGAGGGAGGGGGAAGCTGTCCTTCGGGCAGGCTTTGTTGAGGTCGGTGAAGTCGATGCAGATCCTCCATTTGCCGTTCGACTTTTTCACCATGACGACATTTGACAGCCAGCTCGGATAATTTACCTCTCGGACAAAATTGGCCTTGATGAGTTTGTCGACCTCTTCTTCAATGGCTTTTTGCCGTTCTGGGGCGAAGCTTCTCTTCTTCTGCTTAACAGGCCTGTGCATCTCGTCCACATTGAGATGATGGACGAGAACCTCGGGGCTGATCCCTGGCATGTCGGAGGCGGTCCAGGCGAAGATGTCCGCGTTGCTTTGGAGGAATCTGATCAATCTGTGCCGAGGCTCTCCTTTGAGTAGCGACCCGATTTTTATGGTTCGGTCGGGCCGAGCTTCGTCCAATGGTACTCCTCCAATTCCTCTGCCGGTTCTCCCCGCTGTTCGGCGAAGTCTCGCGAGCGTCTAGCCCGTCAACCTCGGCATTCTAGACTGAAGGCTCGTAACAAAGCATTGCCGAGCCATGGCTTGACTTCCCCGAACCACTCCAACTCCTCGCTCGGTGGGGAACTTCATAGACAGATGCGGGATGGAGACAACTGCCTTGAGGGACATCAGACCGGGCCTGCCGAATATGGCGTTGTATGGGGACCTGAGGTCGGTCACTAGGAAGTCGTCTGTACAATGGTCACAAGGGGCCAGGTTCCCGCGCGGACCGTCAGGGTGACGATTCCTTCCGGGATGATGACGTCGCCGGTGAATCCCATCAAGGTGGAATCCACGGCTCGAAGGTTTTCCATGAGCAATTTCATCCTGGCAAACACACCGAGGTACAAAACATTCACCGAGCTTCCACTATCAACGAGGATTCGGCTTACATCATAATTGTTCAAATTAAGGGATACAACTAGTGCGTCATCATGGGGGAGCTGTATCCCAAGAAGATCATCATCGGAGAAGGAGAGCTCGCCTGTCCGCCTTCTTTGGCACCGATCCATCACCGCGCCCCTGGGGCTCGATCCGCCGGCCTCTTCAATCATGTTGATACGGCCAACCACGGGCGGATTTGGTGGAGGAGGTTGTTGGGAGCTCGGGCTGGCGATCACCTCCTTGTGGTGGCTCGGCGCTCTCCTGAACTGATCCAGTCCGTCCCCGCCGATCAGCCTCTCAATCTCATTCTTCAGCTGCCAGCATTCTTCAGTGTCATGACCGTGCTCCCTATGGTAGCGGCAGTACTTGGCGGATCTCTTCGGGTCGGGTTCCCTCGGAGAGGTACTGGCGGGGAAGTTGGCGCTCTATCTCCATGAGGATTTGCGCCCGGGGCACAGTCAGCGGAGTGTAGCGATCGAATCGCCTGGGAGGACTCCGGGAGCGATTCCTTGGCGGCAGCGGAGGGACTCTTTGGCGGCGAGGCGGACTTGGCCGACGGGCGGGACGGTGCCTGTCGGGACTTTAGGTTCCTTCTTCTTGGCTTGCTCAGCGCGGGCCACTCTCCGCGACTCCTCGACCCTAGCGTACTTGTCCGCAAGGGCCATCATATCAGAGAGACATGGGGGGTAGCTGACTTCCATAGCCAGGTAGAAGTCGCTCTCCTTCGAACTCCCCCCGCTAGGGCGGACATAGCCACCTCATGATTAAGGTGGTCCACCTCTAACATGGCCTTGTTGAAACGGCCAAGGTAATTCCTCAAGGACTCCCCCTCTCTCTGCTTGACTTCGGAGAGGGAGTCAGATCTTCGTCGGTGGCGGCGGCTGCTGACGAACTGGCCAATGAAAAGGCGGCTCAGCTCGTCGAATGAATCGATGGAACCTGGCTTCAAGGCGTTGAACCAGGTTCGGGCGGATCCTCTGAGGGTGGAGGGGAAGGCGCGGCAGAGGACCGCATCAGATGCTCCGTGGAACATCATTATTGACCGGAAGCTGCTGAGATGGTCGTCCGGGTCAGTGGAGCCGTGGTAGGGTTCGACGGCTGGCAGCTTGACATGGGAGGGAATCACTTCCTCCATGATCCCCTTAGAGAAAGGGATGCCCTGCTCGCCTTGGGCTGGGGCGGATGGGCCTGCTTGGCGGCGTCCAGCTCCTGACGCATCTCCTGGATCTGACGGCGGATCTCCTCTTCACCGTAGAGGAGGAGCCGGGCGTGAGAACGCAAGGATGGTGTTGAATCATGGTGAGATGTCACCGGGGAGAGGGAGCGGGCTCGCCGAGATCTGGGAGGATCTCTATCATAACCGCCTCGTGGGACTGGTTTGTCCCCTCTGGGCCGATGTGGGGGATCCGCGGATCATGCGGATCAGAGGAGGAGGTGCCGGCGAAGAAGGGATAGCCGCCTCCTTCTGAAGGTGCGAAGCAGGAGGAGCCTCAAGGCGCTCTTGAACCAGGTGGGTAAGGGCCTGGACTTGTTGGACCAGTGTAGCAAACTGGTCCTGGGTCACCGGGATGGCAGGCGGCGACGGAGTTTCGACTGGTGGGGTTGCAGGCGCTGTGCCGCCAGTCGGATCAGGCCTCTGGGAAGCGACCTGATCTTGGGCTTCAGAGGTTGCTCTTCTCCGGTTGGCCATTAAAGAGGTTCTTCTCCGGATTTAGATCCTTGTCTCCTTTCTTTAAGTTTTGATGGGACTTGAGGCCCTTCCTCTAGCGCCAATCTGTTGCCGCCGGGATCCGTCCTCCGACTCGGGCGCGGTCAATCTCCAGAAAGAGGGGGGGCGGACCTGCACAAGAAGTCCTCACGCGGGAGGCGCTGGGGGTGGCCCTCCGCGGAAGACCCTCCGACGCTCAAGTCAGTGGAGAAGAAATCGGCGATCAACCAGATAATGGGAGGTGGATCTCTCCGGGAGACCTCTCCGGGGACGGCCAATCGAGAGCTCTAGAGGGCAAGCACCGACGAGCTGCCGGAGAGAGCGGTGAGTGTGAGAGTGTGTGCGCTAGTGTGTGCCAAAAGAGCCGTACCTGAGGGAATCTGGGGGCTGTCACCTGTCTTGAGCGTCTTCTGGAAGGTTCAGAGGTTGTTACGATATGGAGGCGGATAGAATCGGGCCGTTGTGGGGCCGTTGGAATCCATATCCTTTTGTTAGGGGATCGACGGCTGGGAGAGCTCCTTGATGTCTCGAGATCTGGTTGAGTAGACCTGGGGCAGTTATGATAGGTTCTAGGCCATGTCTCGACATGATTCCTTGTTTGGAATGTCGTTATGGTAAGCCTGGGCTCTCCCGCGTCAGGTTCCGCGGAGGTAGGTATTGGATTGTGGATCGCTTGACGAAGCCGGACCATGGAGACCCGGAAAGGCCGAGCTACGGAAGCCCGGAAGGGCCGAGCTACGGAAGCCCGGGAAGGCCGAACTACGGAAGCCCGGAAGGACCGAGCCACGGAAGCCCGGGAGGGCCGAGCCCGAGAAGGCCGAGCTACGGAAGCCCGGAAGGGCCGAGCTATGGAAGCCCGGAAAGGCCGAGCCACGGAAGCCCGGGAGGGCCGAGCTATTGAAGCCCGGAAGGGCCGAGCCACGGAAGCCCGGAGGGCCGAGCTACGGAAGTCCGAGAAGGCCGAGCCACGGAAGCCCGAAAGGGCCGAGCTACGGAAGCCCGAAAGGCCGAGCTATGGAAGCCCGGAAGGGCTGAGCTACGGAAGCCCGGAGAAGACGAAGGAGGAGGTCGCTTTAGCCGCCTCGCACGGATATTGATGCAATGACGATTTTACCCCCAACAGCAGCCAATAATATTCATGAGACTAGAATGAAATCTAAAAAGATGCCATTGGGGCTATTGTCTGGTGCTATTACTTTGATCCCCTTCACGTGGAATCGAACACTGTCGTGTACTTTCATCTGTTTATCCAGACTATCCTTTATTGTTATTTCATTCACTGGAGCGTTGTTGCATGCATGAAGTGCCAACAGGGGACGGTAAAGAGCTCCTCCGAGTTGGGGGAAAGACTGGGAGTCAGAGATGGAGCTGGGAGTCAGAGGCTGCCTGGACGAAGCCATCACGCTCAGGTGTTGGAGGAACGATAGTCGGAAGGCAAGACGGAGTTGGAGCAAGGTCCAGCTCCTAATGCCAGACTGGGAAGTCCGCGGTGGAGAAGGCCGAGAGCAGGTTCCGTCATGCGGGGCGACCGAACAGAGTCCGACACTCGGTGCTGGGATGGGACGGAGCCGAGGAGCTCGGGAGGCAGTCACTACAGAGCTGAAAGTCGGATCCGGGGAGGAGTTGGGAGCTCGGGACGCAGCTTGGCCGACACTGGGACAGACCCAAAAGCTTGGATCCAAGTTGCCGGCGTCGAGGAGGCCCGGTGGCGCGGAGACCGGACGTCGACTGCTTGGGAGGCCGAGACGGGGCATCGATTGGGAAGCCCGAGACGATCGGCATCGTTCGAAGGCGAAGCCTAGGGGGACTGGAGTCGGAACAGAGAGCCAACGGGGTGGAGACGAATCCGAGAGCCGGTTTCGGATGATGACCAACTCGTCTTCAAAATGAAGGCTGGGGACCCAACTCTGGGGTAGAGATAGATGGGATCCGGAGCCGAGAGAAGAAGCTGGGAGCTTTCGTGGGCTCCAAAGTCGGGAACTTGGGACTCTGGAGTCGGGAGCTGGGCTCGGTGACATGGCAAAACGAAGGACCGTAGAGTCATGCATGGCTTCAGGCAGGGGAATGGAAAGGTGGCCAACTTCGAGGCCGACACCGACTTGCCGTGGCCGATGTCGACGATGGCGGCCACGCCGACTTACCAAGGCCGACGTCGACTTGCCAATGCCAAGGCCGACATCGACTTGCCAATGCCAATCGATGCGAGGCTGATGCTGGGATCGGTGCCTAGGCTGACTCCAGTGACTAACGCTAGAGGTCAAGGCCGACGCGCCGAAGCCGATGCTGGGATCAGTGCCAAGGCTAACGCCCGACGCCGAGGCCGAGACCAATGCCGACTGGTCCAACCTGGATGTGATTACATTGCCTATGAAGCTTTATTGGCCCCATCATTACTCTTTTTTTAGTTGACAAAATATCAAATAAATTTCTGGTCATTTAAAACAAGAGGACACCAGACTCCATATGTCAGGTGACTACAGAAATGACAAGTATAACTTCACTATTTCTCCAGTGAAATGCTAATACAAATGCTCCTTTAGACAAGGTATATATATATATATATTTAAAAATAAAGAAATACATCTAGCAATATTGATTATGAAAATGTACTCTCTCTCTCTCTCTCTGTTTTCTGTGAGAGAGAGAGAGAGAGAGAGAGAGAGAGAGAGTGAAGTAATATTAAATATGAAAATCACTCAGAAAACAGGATTTAGCAGGAAGAACAAGAGTTGAGATGGCTAGTAAAACTCAAAAGAATAGAATGAAAAACAAGCACATTAGAGTGATAGAACAAAATAACAGAAAATGGACTGAGACAACACAAGCATGTTTAACGAAGATGTAAGGAAGCCCCAGTTTGGCTTAAACATACACTGAACGGTTCAAACTTGAAATAGAGGTGACAGAACACTAGAAGGAACATATTATAAATAAAACCTCAGAAATTCCATATAGATGGGAAAAAGCTTCATGGTTGTGGTTATAGTTTTGTTTGTAAATAATGGGCTGAAGAAGAGACTGGGGAGTTGGGGGCAGGGCTTAAGCTACAAACCTACTGGCAACATGATGGGCCATGTCAAACAAGAATCCATGTTTATAGTCAAATTGCATACCTACTAAAATTCTAAAACCCTAAAAACCAAAATATCAAACATCATAGAAGTCTCTTTATCTAGTGTTGAGTGGACACAAAACAAACAATCTTCAACATGTATTATTTGCATGAAAACCACACAATCAATCATGATCCAAACATCTTGCAAACATAAAACAAAAGTGACATACCAAATACATCTAAACCATAAAGTGAAACTTAAATCGAAATCCAGCCATGTTGAGACTGCTCATTGCTAGAAACCTGTGACAGCATTGTATTTTGGTTTAGGCATATAGATTAAGCAATGGCATAGATGATAGTTAGCACATGTTGTGTGTTGTACGGTGTGCATATGTTATTCTACTGCTTGGAACTCTGACCATTTTCTTTCATGATACCACTTCGAAAATTTTACAGCACATGTGGGAAACACCCAAACCTAATCCCCTGGACTTTATTTCTTGCCCTTACTCTCCTCTTCCATCAGCAAAATATACTGGTCCCTCTCCCTCTTTATTTCATTCTTACTCTCCTAATAACAGAAGAAACAGCAGCCTACCAGCATGTGATGTGACAACAAGAACAAGAAAATGGATAGGTTAAAACATTAAGCTTGTCTTATGGAGAGCTAGTAAGATATAATAGAATTCAGAGACTTGGATGTGATGGTAGATTTCCTTAACAACTCTGCATTACATGTTCTTGAAAGGTTGGAAAATACCATTTAAATAAACAAAAAAGGATGAAAATGAAGATTAGAATGGGGGAAAAGTCATTGCTGTTGACCTTTTCCACAAGGTTTGATTGGAGGAGCTAGGAAACTTATATAATAACATTAGGTTGCTACAAAGGTTGTTATAAGGGTCTGTTTTATTTGAAATTGCTTTTCTCACCAACACTATAGATGCTATGATGCTATTGTAAAAATGCTTGCAGTTTCACCATGATTATTAAGTAATAGAAAAATCTCTCTAAAAGTACTTTTAAACATATCAATTTAGCAAAAAGGGTGACCGAGATTTGAGACATTAACATGTCTCCATTTAAGCAGATTTGGAAATCTTGAAAAAGGCCAGTGTCCAATCAATAGTATCTTTTGTTCTCCATATAACCTTCAGAAATTTTCTTTTTCAAAGGTTTGTCACTCTAGCTGGAATAAGACCACCTCTACTAGATACAGAATGTCAGC
The DNA here is from genome assembly GCA_900491605.1 of Calamus simplicifolius. Classification (NCBI taxonomy): domain Eukaryota; kingdom Viridiplantae; phylum Streptophyta; class Magnoliopsida; order Arecales; family Arecaceae; genus Calamus; species Calamus simplicifolius. The sequence goes on from UESW01001623.1 coordinate 597,953, forward strand.
TTCATAGCCAACAAGGACGTCTACAAGCTCGCCAAGAACACAACATGGCACTGAGGTAAGGGGCGACCACATTTTTTGTCAAAAACACGCTCATTATTCTTCAATACTCAACTCAACTTAACTCATCTAAGCCTTTTTCCAACTACATGGGATCGGCTACATGAATCTGCTTCCTCCACTTTGCTCTATTCAGGACTAAGTCGGCATTCAAATTACAAGCTCATTATTCTTCAATAATGTGTCAAAAGTATTCTTTATTTATTGACATCATAACTTCTAGTACAGCATTCCATGTTGACAGCCATTGGTATTATCAACCAGTCTATTGATTAAAAGCAAACTAGTTATATAAATCATTAATCAATAATAATTCATTAAATGGTTTTGATCCTTAATAGCCAACAAAGGTTTTAATTCTTACTAGATAACAAAGATATATGATCAAAGTTTAAGAAAAGCTGCTCAATGTTTTAGTTTCTTATAAAAAGCATGTTAGAAACAAAAAAGCTTTGCTTAGATCACATAGTGAGACATGATGATTCAAGCATTTAAATCAATAACTCAAACATAGTTTTCAGAAATTTGGCATTAAAATAATGAAAGACAATGAGATGAGTGAAATTGGAGGTCAAAATAGACCAAACCAAGAGTTATGCCTGCCAACATACTCTGATAAAATTCATGTACACCACATACAATGCTGACCAAGGACTGGGACCAGTCTTAAACATCTGATGCCAGATATGCATGAGAGCTTCCTTTAATATAAATCCATAAGAACTAGATAAGGGTTCAAATTGATTAGTTAATAATTTATATATACTACTGAAAGATGTATATGCAAATGCACTTTGAAAACAGAAATTATACTATATTTACTTGTCTAGCTCATGCAACTATTATAAATCTAATAAAACAGTTTTACTAAGTATGATAACAAGAAGGTTTATAGAAAACAGAAAATAATTGATTCCTCCAATTTGATTTAAAAATTAGTGCCACATGTTAAGATAATGTTGCAAATTCCATCTAATCCAAATTTTAATTTTAAGAAAACTTCCAAAGTTTTTATCACGTGGATTTTCAATGGATGTATTGAAGTCACTATCATGATTTTTTGAGCCAGACTGAACAAATCTGTTTTTCTTCATGCCAAGAAAACTTAGCAACAAATCAAAATAAACTTATGAATTCAGTGGTAAAGGATCTAGCTATTAATAATCCACAACAAGGTTTTAGGTCTGGTGGGACAGGGGCACTCTAGCCGTCCCGTCCCACTCCTATAGGAAAATAGGACTACAACAAAGGTGGGACTTTGAAATCCATCCACACAAGAGGGGAAAAAGAGAAAAGAATGAAAGGAAAGAAAAGAAAAGAAAAGCTAAAATAAGGAAAGAAGATGAAAAAGGAAAGAGAGAAAAGGGAGACAAAAAGGAAATAAAAAAAGGGAGAAAAGGAATGAAAGAGAAGATATATGAAAGAAGGAAGGAAGAATTAAAAAAAAGGAAGATAGGAAAAATAAGAAAGAAAAAAGAAATAAAGGAAAGAAAAATGGGAGAAAGACATAAGGTATCTACTAGGATGCTCGAGTGGAAAAGCTACCAGCATAGGGCAAGATGGTAGGCCATCCCATTTAATGAAGAGACTAGGACTTCCATATCACAAGTTGTAAAACCTTGATTCACATGTCAAGGTTCGAGTGTCACATACTTAAACTATTTCATAGAATCCATGGTCCATAGAGAAATTAAAAGTTGAAAGAATAACAATATTGTCGTTTCTAAATACTTCTTTTCTTGTTAGAAAGAAGGTAAAACCATCTGAATTTATTAAAATCCTAAATGCTTAAAAAACAAAGAATGATCTATCAACAAATATGAATCCTCACATTGTGCATATGTGTCTACAAGTTTCATCAATTAATACCCTCAATGCTGTCTAGAGCATTGTGCACAATACCAAGTATCAACTTCACAATAAAGATTGAATGGTTTGCAAGGAGTGAGAACCAACAATCTAGCACAATTTATTGGGGGAAAAGGAAAAACCACATAAGCCAAGCATGTGTCATATTTTCCATATGGTTTCGGAAGTGCATTATTTGATGGTGTTAACCATTCTCCTAAACGCTTATGCTATTGACTCCCCATTGACATCCTAGCCAACCAGCAATGCATCCCTTGGACAGACAATCAAGTTAGGTCCACCACCATGGTTGCAAGAGGTCAACCCTCTTTATTAGAACTTGAGAGCAACCCAAAGCAACCCAAACTCACGCCCTCCTTTTAAGAAGAGGATGCTGGAAGAACTTTTGCATGGCTGAAAGTGCAGTGGCCTTTGAGAAGTAGAATTAGGAATAAATGGATCTGGTTCTTCATGAGACAGTCATTTTTATTAAGCTTCCAAAGTAATTTGTTGGTCATGATTAGGAAGATATAAATATTAAAATTTACAGAAACATGACCACTTTTAGAACCTGGACAAATGAATGAACATGAGTGGGGGAAAGTTAATTGTATGGAGAAAGGGCTGTTATTGAGAATTCTAATCATATTCAGATAAGCACACCTGATCAGATGTAGTGTAGGAGAATGATTAGATGGTGATTTTTTTTTTTTGGTTAAGATTCAAAGACTGATTTCTTATGGACAAAAATATTATTCATACTTTCATATATAGTATAGATGGTAATGTTTTAAATAACGGTACCACACATTGCACCATTTTCTCATCAATACCAGCATGGCACCGGCACAATATCAATATTGACGGTATGCAATTAATCTAATAATTTTTTTAAAAAAAAAGGAAAAAAACCAACTGATATGTCAATATGGTGTTGTTGGCATGTAATGACCTAAAACCTCACCCCAAAATACTTAGCCATCGGGAATTGTTTGGATTTCTTGACCTTATATAAGTACTCAAGATTTATCTAATGCATAATCAATGTGGGACTAAATACACACTCGATCAAGTCATCATATAATCTTTTCGTTTAAATTCGAGAATCTTGGCCAAGCTAAGGGTCCTAAGATAATCAAATCTAATCACAAAAACCACAATTGGCCCGTGGTTAGTCCCAAAGAGCCTATCCTACAGTATCATTGTGAGATAGATCCACTCTAATACAACTTCTAACAACCCTAGGACTCATCAAAAAGGTTAGTTAGAGGGTATTGTTCAGGTTTCCTTGGACCTTAGAAGTACACAAAATCTGCTCAGCATACAACAAATATGGGACCAAACACATACGTGGATCCTCAAATAATACAGACTAGCATGTCAAATACAACTGAATGTATTGAATCAGTTGGTCTTGGTATTCTAACAATTGTATCGATTCTGGTTTTGCATCAGAAAATACAATATCAATCATAACATCATTCTTTGATGGCCTTTGAACCATGATAAATAGACTATCATTCCTTGTAATCATGGGCTTATAAAATGTACATGTAATTCAATGCACTACCACTTGGCTAAGATGTATATTAACATTACCTCCAAGTCTGGGTTTAAAATCTTAAGTGTGACAAAAAAATCTACAATTTGTTCTGCAAAGCAGAAGCATATATAGAGGGGAAAAAAGCAAATAAATTTAGGACAAAACAATAATCTAATTTAAACATGCACCAATAAGCCACGAACAAGCAAATGATTGCATAATTTTCAAAGCACATTTTCCTTTTCTTCTGAGAATTGGAATTAGGATCTAAGGTTTATAAGTCCGCAACTATTTTAAGAATACCTTTTAGTAACACACAATTCTTTAAATACTCAAGATTTTACAATTAAATTTATTTGATGATACTTTTAATTGTTTGGGGTCTTAGGATAATATAAGTTACTTACTTTCATGATAGAAAATGCAATAAAGTATTAAAAAAATCTCTAAAAGTTTGTCCACTTAATTTGTCGAGAACATGTATGATACATGCTCATGGATTCAGTGGTTTGACAATTTTTTCCACTTTTCGTGTTCTTTGCTCTATTTGAGGCACCCATCATGCATGCACTATTTGAAATCTTCTTGCCACAATCAGTCATCAATCAAATTTATCTTTAAAAAAAATTGCATTCATGAACATGGATGATTCATACATAGAAAGGTCTACGATCTAATTGTCATCCTAGAAAGGTCTACATGAGTAATGAAACCTTGCACTAATGTTATTAGGTCAGTAAATTCAAGTATACGTGTGTGCAGCAACGTGCTTATTTCAATGCATGATCAGGAATTTGCTAGTAGGCACATGATGACAAACAAGAAGCAATCTAATATAATGCAACCAGTTCCAAGAAAGATAATTAGATAAACAGTAAAAGTGATTTACCTTAAGGAGAAATATGCACCTTCTTACCCGTTCATATTCTCTAACCAAGTAAAGAAAATAACAGGTGATGCAAGCATAGCATTCAAGTCATTTAGGCATTAACAGAAAGAAATCCAAATGCAGATTGGACTTGATAGGGATCAGTTGGATATAATATTTGAAAAGAAAGAGTGAAACTGAACAACCTAAACAAAGCTTCATTCTTTAATCCAAACAGAATCCTGTTTCATCCCAAAAAAATCCATAACAGAATCTTGTTTTATCCAAGAAAAATCCATGACAGCATCACCTCAATTATTGAGTCAAATGCATATAGTGTCAATAAAGAAAGAACTCAACTCAACTCAACTCATCTAAGCCTTTGTCGACTATATGAATCTGCTTCCTCCACTCTGCTTTATCAGGAATAAGTCGACACTCAAATTACTTTCGTATAGTTTGATTTAGTAAATTCATGTTTAGATAGATTTAGTAGATTCATGTTTTAGGGATATGACGAATTTTTATGCTGGCTGTTAGGTACCTAACGCAACCCTTCTCCTTTATCCGGGTTTGGGACTAGCCTTGACGAGGTTTGTCAATAAAGAAATAAATCAACAAATATTCATATAAAATTTGAGGGATATAGATAAGAGCATCAAGAATAAACACCAACAGGCTCCACTGCAAATTGGAAGAACAGTATTGCATCACATAATGAATTTATAATCCATGAAAATAATATGGGAGTAATAATTAGTCCCCTGAAGTTAAAATTGTAGTAAATAAACAACTTAATAAGAAGCCAAGGAGAATGCAAAAATACTTACATATGGCGCATTAGAATTCATTGTGAAGAGTATTTATACCGTCCAAATAATTAACAACCAATACTCCTCTACAATAACATAGATATCACATCTTGTAAGAATTTGAACTCAGAGACTGACCCAATTTTCCAGAAACTGTTCTATGCAACCCCTAAATCTCATGCTGCTATATTCACAGAAGAAAGTTTGTGCAGTACATGGATCGTTGTAATGTCTCCAACAGGAATTTTATGAGAGCAAAAAGAGTGACTAAAACCAGAGATCAACTCTCCGCTGATCTAAGATCTTGAACTGATGCTATAATGACGGGATAACTGAAAGGATAACTTTGATACTCCTCCACCGTCCACATCCATTGCCACACCGATTTTTTCATACTGCTTCCTGCACCCAGGACAGCGACCATCTGCTTCAAGAATTCTCTTGTGGCAAAAGAGGCAGAGGTGGAAGCCACACGAACAGGGGAGGAAGCTCGAGTCTGTGGGGTCCAGGTCCTCATAGCAGATAGGGCACGGGGATGGCAGGGCAAGGATGCCTTGTTGAATGGCACTGCAGTGCCGTTCCATGTTCACCGGTAGACTCCTCTGTTTTGAGACACTAGGCAGGCTGTGTGGACGGAACACATCATCCGCCCTCCAAGCTCTGGGAGTTGGCTGAATGGGCTGCGGCTTTGTGGTGGCTCCTGCCTCATTTCTAGTGCCAGGGGAAGAAGCAGGCTCAGCGAGGGAGACTTCAGGATTGGAATTGGCATGGTTATTGTTGCCTACGAACAACGCATCAGCCACCGTTTCCCAATCATCCAACACGCCGTTTTCTTCTTCTCTTCCATTCGGCTCCTCCTCTTCCTCAGCGTCACTGACATTTCTTGAGGTGGATTCGGTGCTGCTTCCACTGCTGATGCTGTTGGTGGGGCAACCCTCTCTTCTTGATGAGTTCCCGGATGTGCACGAAGTGGTGCTGTGGGTTGGGGAGTCCAAATCGCTGATGTTATGCTCTTCCCGCTCCTCCTCCACCCTCGCTGTTGTCTCCAAATTTCCCTTGCCCAACTGAGGGAGGGGTGGATGAGGAGGAGAGGAGACATTGGGGCCCGGGTTCTTGCCTTCCTTGTTCTTGACTGCTCAATATATATATATATATACAAAAAAAAAGACTCAGATTTAACGAAAATACACCTTAAACAGGGATGATCGAGCCGATGAAGACTCGATATGACTTCAAAAGTCCGAGATTAAACAAAGAAAAACATAAGAATCGCAAAAATTTTAAGGGTTGCCAACCTTGAGAAAGCCATTGCTCGCGCCTCGCGTCAAGCTTGCATTGCTTCAATTTCGCCAACCTGTTGGTCTGCAGAACAAATCAAAGAAACATAAGAATCTCCTAAGATATTCCAATCGATTCCGTTCGATTCTTTCTGATTGGAATCTAATATTACCCTCTTCTTTTTGCCGGCGGCGGGCACCGAATCGTAGTTGGCCATGGCGTCGAAACCCATCGTCGTCTTCCTCTCCTCTTCCACCAAAAGCCCTAGAGAGAATATAAACAAACAGCAGCAAGCCGAAACGGATGACAAAAGGTGAAAGGATTTGCCCTCTTTGGTTTTCCCCTCTAGCATTTGCAACGAGGGGGAGGCAGTTCCCCGTATATAGGCGACAGATTACAAAAATACCCCACGTGTAGGTTTCATTTACCATCGTTACACCTGGCATAAAATACCCGCCGTTATGACGGTTTTGTCCTTTCCGTTACTGATGGTAACCGCTTGAAAACAAATATAATAATAATAATAATAAAAGCAGCACATTACGGGGAGATATTGGGTCGGAATTGTGGTGCATAAGAAGCACCACGTAGAACAGAATGGCTATTGATGATAGATATCATGAGGGTGCACCGCTCTGTACGGTCATCATTCTTCCACATCATTCGCATCTCTCCTCGAGACTTTGATGTGATGCTTGGCCGATTGATCCTATCACAGCTACATACGTCCTATATCAAATATAAATGTGTATTATTTATATGCCATCGAAATTTGTCCTCCGACTCAAACGTACTCGATCTCCTAAGATAAATCTGTACATAAGTCCTCATGCGAGAGGCATTGGGGATGGCCCTCCACAGAAACCCTTCGACGCTCAAGTCAGTAGAGGAGGTAATCAATCAGAAAACAGGAAGATGGATCTCTCGGAAAGTCTCTCCAGGAGCGACCGATCGGGAGCTCCATAGGGGAGAGCACCGACGAGCAGCTGGCGAGAGTGGAAGAGAGTGAGAGTGAGCGCATACTTGAGGGAATCTGGAAGTGTCATATTTATAGGTTATCACCTGGATCTTGAGCGCCTTCTGGAAGGTTCGAAGGTTGTTAGGATATGGAGATGGATCGAATCAGGCTGTTGTGGGGCCGTTGGGATCCATATCTTATTTGTTAAGGGATCGACGGCTAGGAGAGCTCCTTGATGGCTTAGGATCTGGTAGGCGCGTAGGTCCCAGGTAGTCGTCTTAGGTTCTAGACCACTCTTCAACATAATTCTTTGCTTGAGATGCTGTTACGAAAGGTCTAGGCTCTCCCGCGCCAGGTTCCGCGGGGGTGAGTATCGGATCATGGACCGCTCGGGGAAGCCGAGCTATGAGAGCTCGGAGAAAACCGAGCTATGGAAGCCTGGAGAAAGCTGAGCTATGGGAGCCGGAGGAAGCCGAGCTATGGAAGCTCGGGGGAACCGAGCTGTGGAAGCTCGGGGAAGACGAGCTGTGGAAGCTCGGGGAGCCGAGCTACGGGAAGCTCGGGGAAGACGAGCTGTGGAAGCTCGAGGGAGCCGAGCTATGGGAGCTCGGGGAAGACGAGCTGTGGAAGCCCAGGGAAGACGAGCTACGGAAGCTCGGGGGAGTCGAGCTACGGGAAGCTCAGGGAAGACGAGCTATGGAAGCTCGGGGGAGCCGAGCTATGGGAGCTCGGGGAAGACGAGCTGTGGAAGCCCGGGGAAGCCGAACTACGGGAAGCTCGGGGGAGCCGAGCTAGGGAAGCTCGGGGAAAACGAGCTGTGGAAGCTCGGGGAAGCCGAGCTACAGGAGGCTCGGGGAGCCGAGCTATGGAAGCCCGGAGAAAGCCGAGCTATGGAAGCCCGGGGAGGCTGAGCTACAGGAAGCTCGGGAGGGCCGAGCTATGGAAGCCTGGAGAAAGCCGAGCTATGGAAGCCCGGGGAGGCTGAGCTACAGGAAGCTTGGGAGGGCCGAGCTATGGAAGCTCGGGGAAGACGAACCAGGGGAGTTCAGGGAGGACGAGCTACAGGAAGCTCGGGAGGACCGAGCTATAGGAAGCTCGGGAGAGGCGAGCTATGGGAACTCGGGGGAGACGAGCTATGGGAACTCAGGGGAGCCGAGCTATGGAAGCTCAGGGGAGCCGAGCTATGGAAGCTCGGGGGAGCCGAGCTGTGGAAGCTCGGGGAGCCGAGCTACGAGAAGCTCGGGGACATCATGGCGGGCGAAGGGATGGGGTCGGCCTTAGCCTCCTCGCACGAATATTAATGCAACGATGATTTTACCCCCCAACACATGCCCTCCACTCCCTAGTTCGAAGCGTAGGTTCGGGCATAGGGAGTATAGGTCCAGGTGGCACGCTTTGGATGGGACGATCTGGTTTAGACAGCCCGTGCAATGATGCCCTAATTAATGTGGTGGGGTCATCATGTCTTCGTGGGTAAGGCTCCTCCAGGGGCGACGGTTGGGGAAACACCACGTAGCAAATCCCGATTAACGCGGTGTTTATCGAGGCGGTTCCGGATGCCTCGGGCGGAGCGCCTCATCTTCTTAAGATGGCTTCCTTAGGGGGGAAGCAAAGCGATAGCAGCGCTGTATCTGTTTGCAATATTCTCTCATTCTATTTTCTGGAGAGTCTTGTCTTCTGCGACGTTCGTCATTTCGCCTGGTGCTTTTTCCGGTAGGATGACGATGAGTCTCGACGACGTAGCTACGGAGATCGTTGCCGAGGATGTGGGAAGGATTCACCAGAGGTATGGCATACCCCTAGATGTCATTTTGCGATTGCCGAGACCTGAGCACAGGGTCTCGCGAGATCTGGAGCATGGGGTCTTCGTCTACGAAGACAGTTTGAAAGCGGGCCTCCGGTTTCCTCTGCATCCCTTGGTGAAGGAAATCATGACTCATTACAACATCTGTCCGGCGATGGTGGCCCCAAATAGCTGACGGAGTATCATCGGATTCATCTCAATGTGCCATCAGATTCAGATCGTCGCCACTCTCCCTCTTTTCCGCGCCTGCTATCATCTGATACCCGGGAGGAAATCGGAATGGCCTTACATCGGACCTCGAAGGTCCTTCAACATGATTGTGGATAAGCCGTCCTCCATAAAGGGATGGAAGAGTTGATTCATCATCGCCGAGGGGAACATCAGTTCCGACTTCCCTCGGAGATGGGGAAATTTTGTCCGGGATGCGGAAACGCATCCAGTTTTGTCCGAGCAAGAGGAGAGAGATTTGGACGTCCTCCGCAACGGCCAGGTGTTCTCGGCCAATGACTTGCTATCGGAGGGTGCTCTTTTTGCGGCCAGGCTTAGTCCTCTGGACCCGCAAGGTGAGTCCTCCCTTTCGTCTTCTCCGTTGTTTGTTATCCAGGCGAACGTATTTGGATTTAATTGTATATTTTTCGCTCTTGCAGCCAAGAGGTCTGTGTTGTCAAGTCTTGTAAAGAGGAAGAGAGGCAAGCGCCCAGGGAGAGCAGTGGCGCGGAGAGAAGTAGGCCCGAGAAGAGGGCTCATACTTCCGTAAGATACTCGCTGGATGTCGGGGGGACCACGATGGGAGCGTCGGAAGCAAGGGAGGATTTGAGGAGGACAGCTGGGATCCCTTGTCCCCTTGTGGTGGAACTATCGGATAGCTCGGATGAGATCCCGTTGGCTCATCTGGCCGTATCCCCTTTGAAAGATGAGCCGGCGACGGATTCGGCGGAAGTCGTCGTTTCTGGGGGGCTTTCCCCAACCGTCGGTTTACTCCCGACCTCAGTAGGAGAGGAAGAGGGAGCGGCCGCAGTTGGTGAGGTTCGGGGTGAGCTCCCTCTTGGGCCCCTTGCGGGAGAGTCAGGGGGTAGCGACGTTGGGTCGCCTGCAGCGGTTCAAGAAGCAAGCCGGATAGAGGTTTCGGCGGAGCCTGCAGAGGAGACGCAGGTGACAGTGGCTGAAGGAGACGGGTTGGAAGAGGGAGCGCAGTGAGATGAGAGTCCCGCAATGGAGACTCCTTCAAGAAAGGTTTTGGGGAGGCTGGCGCTTGGGTTGGCCTAATTATCTGAGGAGGCTCAAGCCAGAGTTCTGATAGAAGAGGCTGGGAAGTTGAAGGCTTCTCAATCAGAGGTCGCCCGGGTTGGCTCCTCGGGCGGAGACGGCCAGCCCAGTAGCTCGAACATGGGCGTTGAGGAGGCATTTTCTGCTTTAATGAGGTCGACCTTGTACCTGGGTGCAGATCCCTCGGTGGATAAGTTTGCGGACTTGGAGTTGGTTGATGCCGCGTTCGGGCAGCGGGGCGTGGCCGAAAGTGTCCATCTTCTTCCCAACATTGACAATACGACCCTCATGAAGATGACACGGGCCTATGCCTCGCGGGTGAGTCACCACTCTTGGGTGGTGGATACTTTCCGGTTGACTTGATTGCATATTCTTACTCATTTTTTATCCTGTTGAGTGTTTTGCTTTCTCGGGTGATGTGCTGGCGTTTGAGTTTGGCAACGGGGGCCAGCGTTCAGGCCAGGAGAGCCAGCGCCGAGCTTCGATCGCGAGTAGAGGCATCCGAGAAGTTCGAGGAACTCCTGGCCACTAGCAACAAAAGTTTGGCGGGGATGAAGGCGTCGTATCAGGCCGCTCTAGCTGAAGCGTCTAAGCAGAAGCGTAAAGCGGAGGAGTTGCAGTGGCTCCTGGCAAAGAACGACGACGCATGCTTGGAGCTGGCTCGAGTTAAGTCAAAGTATTCCGAGGAAATGGCGGAGATGCAGAAGAAACATAATGAGAATATGTTGCCGCCAGAATCCGTCCTTCGACTCGGGCGCAGTCGATCTTTTGGGGCGGACCTGTACACAAGTCCTCACGCAAGAGGCGTTGGGGGTGGCCCTCCGCGGAAGACCCTCCGACGCTCAAGTCAGTGGAGGAAAATCAGCGATCAATCAGAAAACGGAAAGGTGGATCTCTCCGGGGAGTCTCTCCAGGGGTGGCCGATCGGGAGCTCCAGAGGGGAGAGCACTGATGAGCAGCTGGCGAGAGTGGGAGAGAGTGAGAGTGAGTGCATACCTGAGGGAATCTGGGAGTGTCATATTTATAGGTTGTCACCTGGATCTTGAGCGCCTTCTAGAAGGTTCGAAGGTTGTTAGGATACGGAGATGGATCGAATCAGGCCATTGTGGGGCCGTTGGGATCCATATCTTGTTTGTTAAGGGATCGACGGCTAGGAGAGCTCCTTGATGGCTTGGGATCTGGTAGGCGCGTAGGTCCCAGATAGCCGTCTTAGGTTCTAGACCACTCTTCAATATAATTCTTTGCCTGAGATGCTATTACGATAGGTCTAGGCTCTCCCACGCCAGGTTCCGTGGGGGTGAGTATCGGATCATGGACCGCTCGGGGAAGCCGAGCTATGAGAGCTCGGAGAAAACCGAGCTATGGAAGCCTGGAGAAAGTTGAGCTATGGGAGCCCGGAGGAAGCCGAGCTATGGGAAGCTCGGGGAACCGAGCTGTGGAAGCTCAGGGAAGACGAGCTATGGAAGCTCGGGGGAGCCGAACTGTGGAAGCTCGGGGGAGCCGAGCTACGGGGAGCTCGGGGAAGCCGAGCTACGGGAAGCTCGGGGAAGACGAGCTGTGGAAGCTCGGGGAGCCGAGCTATGGGAAGCTTGGGGAAGACGAGCTGTGGAAGCTCGGGGGAGCCGAGCTATGGGAGCTCGGGGAAGACGAGCTCTAGAAGCTAGAGGAAGATGAGCTACGGGAAGCTCGGGGAAGACAAGCTCTGGAAGCTCGGGGGAGCCGAGCTAGGGAAGCTCGGGGAAGATGAGCTGTGGAAGCCCGGGAAGCCGAACTACGGGAAGCTCGGGGAAGCCGAGCTACAGAAGCTCGGGGGAGCCGAGCTAGGGAAGCTCGGGGAAAAGGAGCTATGGAAGCTCGGGGAAGCCGAGCTACAAAAGGCTTGGGGGAGCCGAGCTATGGAAGCCCGGAGAAAGCCGAGCTATGGAAGCCCGGGGAGGCTGATCTACAAGAAGCTCGAGAGGGCCGAGCTATAGAAGCTCGGGGAAGACGAACCAGGGGAGGTTCGGGGAGGACGAGCTACAGGAAGCTTAGGAGGACCGAGCTATAGGAAGCTCGGGAGAGGCGAGCTATGGAAGCTCGGGGGAGCCGAGCTATGGAAACTCGAGGGAGACGAGCTATGAGAGCTCAGGGAGCCGAGCTATGGAAGCTCGGGGAAGACGAGCTGTGGAAGCTCGGAAAAGACGAGCTATGGAAGCTCGGGGGAGCCGAGCTACGGGAAGCTCGGGGACATCATGGCGGGCGAAGGGATGGGTCGGCCTTAGCCTCCTCACACGAATATTGATGCAACGACGATTTTACCTCCAACAGTTTATAAATAATTTATATTTATATAAAGTATTAATATTTTGTGTTATTTTTAAATAGAACCAATCACGGTGTTTTATGATGATCATTCAAATAAATATAGCATCTTGCAACACCAAATCTGAATATTTTTCTTCCCTATTATAATAAAATATCTAAAGATCAATGATGCTTAGCCCTCTACTGGTAATTGATGTGGCTGATCTAATACTGTGAGAGTTAATATCGAAGGAACCTGACGGAGCCCCGCCTCAGCCCCGCGAGGTCCCTTCAGCCTCCGAAGTGGTGTAGGAGGCATCTGATGGGGCCAGTGGGCCCCTATGAGCCACAATGACATCATCCGAACTTGGTGACTCGGCCTTTCCCCTCGTTCGCCACCTTTTCTCTCTCCTCTGCACGAAGGCGACTTCTGTTCGGCCTCAAGCCAGTTCGCCACCGCCTCGGCACCCTCTTCCGCTCGGCTCGGCCCCGCCTCGACCTCTTCCGCTCAGGTCGGCACCGCCTCGGTGCTCGAGTCGGCCTCGCCTCGGCCTCTTCCGCTCGGCTCGGCCCAGCCTCGGCGCTCGAGTCGGCCCCGCCTCAGCTCTTGGGTCGACCCCACCTCGGCCTCTTCCACTCGGCTCGGCCCCGCCTCGGCCTCTTCTGCTTGGGTCGGCCCCGCCTCACCGCTCGGGTCGACCCTGCCTCGGCCTCTTCCGCTCGGCTTGGCCCCGCCTCGGCCTCTTCCGCTCGGCTTCGGCCTCGCCCCGGCATTGCCCAAGTTGGCTTCGGCACCGGCATCATCCAAGTTAGCCTCGCCCCGGCCTTGGCCCCAGTCGGCCTCGCGCCGGCCTCGGCCCCAATCGGCCTCGGTCTCCAGTTGACCTCGACTCTTCCACTCGGCCTCAGCCTCAACGCCCAGCACCGAGTTCCCCCAGCCTCGGTCTCGACCAGCTTTAGCCTCGGCCAGCCTCAGCCTCGAACCTGCTCTTGGCTTCTAGCTTTGGCCTCGGGACCAACCTCGGACTTTGTTCCCAGCCACCTAACAAGTGCCCAAGGCTGCCACGTGGGCCACTAACCTACTCTTTGCTAAGACTATGGGCGGTTACTGATATACTGTGGGCAGTTCCCAATATTTACGGCGTGCGTGCTTAGCAACTACACACCCACCCACCGACTATTGAGCCGATCCTAACGAAAGGATTCGATTGTTATCAATGAAGGGTAAGAGGGACCCTCGAACAGGTATGTAAAGACCCCGACTCACAATGAGGAGGGGGACTCAATCTCTACTCTCTCATTCAGATCCATGTTCTCTAAATCACTGACTTGAGCGTCGAAGGGTCCTTGCCGGAACCATCGGTCCGAGACTTTTCTTGCAGGTTCTCAGCTGAAGGAGGCGGTCCCTGTCATTCCTCTGAAGGCCTACGAAGCATTTCTGTCACCTGAGCTCCTCAAAAGTAATTAGGCAGCAACAGATTGGCGCACCAGGTAGGGGGGCGGTCAGCGATGCTAGTTTGCAAATCCTCATCCCCCCTTTTATCAAAATGGTGGATCATAAAGATGGCGATGACCCTAGATCCAAGAAGCTCTTGCCAGTTATGCTGGGGGGCACCTTCAACGGGCTTAGCAATAGAAGGTCAGCTCTTCGTTCCACCATCCCCACTATCTTGGACCATTCAAGCAGAACATCCGGCCACCCTCATTCTGCAAATCCAATCATTGACGGCAATTATCCAAAAGCTCCAGAAGCGACGTCCGATGGCCACACAACAGCATGCAAAAGCCTTCGCTCGCTCTTTGGTCACTACTCAAGTCATCCATCATTTATCCCGTAGAAAATCTCCCCAGCAGGAGATTCGCCGTCATCAAGCTTATCAGCAACTTAAAGCTCGGAGAGCCACCGCTCGCCGTCCAAGCGGCCTTCTCTCCTACGGACAGCGACTGGGAGGAAGGCCCAAGTAAGGGCAACGGTACCTCTAGCTCCCATGTTCAAGCTTTCTCCCAGCTGCCTCCGGACTCCACGATGCCAAGACTGGCCCTGTCCCGGTGTCTCCAGATCCGTCTCAACCCCACCACACCTCTGCCAGCTCCCGTCGGCCTCGGAAGGCCTCTGCCCAGCTCCAGTTTTCATTGCCAGCTCCCGTCTGCCTCGGAAGGCCTCTGCCTAGCTCCAATTTTCATTGCCAGCTCCCGTCGACCTCGGAAGGCCTCTGCCCAGCTCCAGTTTTCATTGCCAGCTCCCGTCGGCCTCGGAAGGCCTCCATCTTTTGCTCCCCCCAGCCTACCTCGGCCTGCAGCTCCCTAGCTTCCGCTCGGCCTCGGCACCGAGCTCCGCTTGCCGGTCATATAAGCTGCCGAGCTCCCCTCAGCCGTCATATTCCGCTCGTCCTCCTGAGCTTCTTCCTAGCTTCCGAACTCCCTCTCGGAGGCTCCAAGGTTCCATCTTTCGTGCGGGAAGGTTCCCACCCTCCAGCACCTTCTCCGTACGAGCACCCGAGCTCCCCCTCGGCTCCCATTGCCGTCTCCAGCAAGCTCCCAAGGTACGTTGCATTAAGGGCCAAAAGCATGGCCATGAAATCCAATGATGCACGTGGTACCCATCGGCCACTCCTTTTGTTAAGCCTATGGGAGAGCCAGGCACCTGCATGAGGATGTCACATCGTGGCCCCCCCCCCCCATCTTTTGGTCCCATGAGAGAGCCTCGCACTCCACACCAAGCCAACAATCGAACTCTCCCTCAGCCATGCAAGCTCCTGACGCGGGTCCCACTTCTCTCCATGTAGCCTTCCGAGCTTCCCTCAGCCTCGGCTTTTTCCCTCGTACGACTCCCCACTCATGGCTTCGAAAGCTCCCGAGCTCCCCTCAGCCTCGGCACTCGGACTTTCCCCTCGGCCTTAGACGTGCTCATCCTTGGCCTTTACTCCAGCTTGGCCACCACCTTTTCTCTCTCATGTGAAATCGGCCTCGGCCTCGGCTCCCGCAGCACTCGGCCTCAAGCTTCCACCTCGGCCTCAGCCCCTTAGCATATTTCCATGGGGGCAAACCATCAGCAGACTGAAGTATCCAAATCAGCAGAAGAAAACAGGGGTGCTACAAGAGCTAAGTACACCACACTTAACAATATTTCTTTCATTGATACTTGAAAATGTCATGCAGGGAAGACCGACTCTGCATCAGCATTTAAGACCAATCTCGTGTTGGCCTCTCAAAGCCCGATGTACCATCGGCACTCAAAGCCCGACTCCGGTCGGCACTCAAAGCCCGAATCTGGTCAGAACTCAAAGCCCGATGTACCATCGACACTCAAGCCTGACTCCAGCTCGGCACCAAAGATCAACCCAGCGTTGGCACTTAAAGCCCGAATTCGATCGGCACTCAAAGCCCGATGTACCATCAGCACTCAAAGCCCGACTTCGATCGGCACTCAAAGCCCGACTCCAGTCGGCCCTCAAAGCCCGATGTACCATCGGCACTCAAAGCCTGACTTCGGTCGGCACTCAAAGCCCGACTCCGGTCGGCACTCAAAGCCCGATGTACCATCGGCACTCAAGCCCGACTCCAGCTCAGCACTCCAAGCCCAATGTACCATTGGCACCGAAGACCGATGTACCACCGGATCCTCAAAGCCCGATGCACCATCGGCACTCAAAGCCCGAGGCCAAAGATTGACTCCAACGTCGACAACAAAAAATCGTTGGCGCAAAGAAAAAGGCACCTGACGACTCTCAACTCTCAGGTCACCCTCCAGGGTTAAAGGCTTCCGAGCATGGTCACATCTCAGCGACTCTCGGGTCAACCTTTGGGGTTCAAAAAGGCTCTTGACGGCCTCATACGCCCTCGGCACTAGGCTGCCCCCTCGGCCTCGTACGGCTTCGGCTCCCAGTCAGCCTCGGCCCCCAGTCGGCCTCGGCCTCCAGTTGGCCTCAGCCCTAGTCGGCCTCGATCCCATACGGCTTCGGCCCCCAGTACGGCCTCGGCCTTGGACTTCTCCCTCAGCCTCGGCCTCGGACTTTGGCCTCGGCCTCAGACGGCCTCGGCCTTGGATGGCCTTGGCCTCGGACTTCTCCCTCAGCCTCGGCCTCAGCTCTTCCACTCGGCCTCGGCTTCCCCTCAGCCTTGTACGGCCTCGACTCCCAGTCAGCCTCGGCCCCCAGCACAGCCTCGGCCTCGAACTTCTCCCTCAGCCTCGGCCTCGGACGGCCTCGGCCTTGGACTCCTCCCTCAGCCTCAGCCTTGGACGGCCTTGGCCTCGGCTCTTCCACTCGGCCTTGGCTGCCCCCTCGGCCTCGTACAGCCTCGGCCTCATACGGCTTCGGCTCCCAGTTGGCCTCGGCCTCGTACCGCCTCGACTCCCAGTCAGCCTCGGCCCCCAACACGGCCTCGCCTCGGACTTCTCCCTCAGCCTCGGCCTCGGACGGCCTTGGCCTCGGCTCTTCCACTCGGCCTCGGCTGTCCCCTCGGCCTCGTACGACCATGACCCCAGTCGGCCTCGGCTCTTCCACTCGGCACTCGGCTGCCCCCTCGGCCTCGTATGGCCTCGGCCCCAGTCGGCCTTAGCTTCTAGCACCGAGCTCCCCTCTTCACTCAGCTGCTCCCTCGGCCTCAGCGTCTCAGCCACGCCGAGGCGGCCCAACCTCTTCAGGTTGGCCCCCTCGTCCCCAGCGGCTCCAGCCATGCCGAGGTGGCCCCGACTTCCTCAAGTCAACCCCGTCGGCCCGGCACGACTCTCGTGCAAACAGCTATGGAAAAGCTAAGTACACTACATAAGAAAAAGTTTCTTTTCTGAATGCATCATAAAACCTGACAAAACCAACCATTCAAAAGGCTCTCAACGGTCCTACGATTATAAGGTCACCCCTAGGCCGGCTGCGAAACCCACGCGGCGGTTCAAGACCTATGGTTCCAGCGACCTTGAGTCACCCCTCGGGCCGCCATGAAACCTTCGAGACAGTTCCAGGGAGCTCGGTGGCATCACGGATAATGGATACCTCTCGGCCCGGCTAGGATACGCCTCCGAGTTGGTTCAAATTCCTAGCAGTCCGTACCCGCTCGAGTCGCCTCCTGGATCAGCACACAAAACACTCGAGGCAACTTTATTTCAGCCCTCACGGCTCTATTTCTGCTTCGGCAATTTTATCTCAGCCTTAACGGCTTTATTTCTGCCCCAATGACATTATTGCAGCCTCAGCGGCTTCATCACGGCCTCAATGGCATCGTTTCAGCCTCAGCGGTCTCAACTTTGCCTCAGCGGTTCGTCACAGCCTCAACGCATCATCACAGCCCCAACGGCTTCACTTAGCCTCCGCGGCTCTAACTCTGCCTCAATGGCCAATGGCCAATCAAGTAAGATCTTTATCTAAATTATATACTTGCAACATATTATTGGTCACTTTTAGCCATCAAGAAGACCCAAGACAACTCACAGCTAGGAGAGACCAACCCCCTAGCTCACGGTTGACGAGCACCTACCTCAAATTTCATGACAAAAAGAAGATCCAAAGTCAGCTCGCGGTCAGGAGAAACCGACTTTCCAACTTACAGTTGATGGGCATCCGCTTTCAGGCTCCGCATCGGAAGAGGATTACTGGCTGGCAGTCAAGGGTAACCAGCTTACCTTCAAACTGTGATTAAAGTTTAACAGGCAAAAAGCATGCTCCAAAAAATCGAGGCCAGCTCGGCACTTCAAATGCGCCCGTTGGCAATTGGCGACATGTGGGGATCAGCCACTTGGGAGGTGACACCCCTTTCGCCTCGAGGAGTTGGCCCACTTTGTCTCAGGGGCGAGGGGGCATCTGATGTATCTGATCCAACGCTATTAGAGTTAACAGTGGAGGAAACTGACGAGCCCCCGCCTCGGCCCCGAGGTCCCTTCAGCCTTCGAGGTGGTGTAGGAGGCATCTGATGGGGCCAGTAGGCCCCTATGGGCCACAATGGCAGCATTCGGACTTGGCGACTCGGCCTTCCCCCTCCCCCCCTGTCCGCCACCTTTTCTCTCTCCTCCATGCGGAGGTGGCTCTGTTCGGCCTCAGGCCATTCCCCACCGCCTCGGCACCCTCTTCCACTCAGCTCGACCCCGCCTCAGCACTTGGGTCGCCCCGCCTCAGCCTATTCCGCTCAGGGTCAGCCCTGCCTCAGCGCTCGGGTCGGTTCTGCCTCGGCGCTCGGGTTGGCCCCGCCTCGGCCTCTTCTGCTCGGCTCAGCCCTGCCTCAGCGCTTGGGTCGCCCTGCCTCGGCACTCGGGTCGGCCCCGCCTCGCCTCTTCCGCTCAGGTCGGCCCTGCCTCGGCGCTCGGGTTGGCCCTGCCTCGGCGCTCAGGTCGGCCCCGCCTTCGGCCTCTTCCGCTCGGTGTCACCTCACCCCGGCATCACCCAAGTCGGCCTCGGCACCGGCATCATCCAAGTTAGCCTCGCCCCGCCTCAGGCCTCGACAGTCAGCCTCGGCCCCAGTCAGCCTCGACCTCAGCGCCTAGCACCGAGTTCCCCCCAGCCTCGGCCAGCCTCAGCCTCGACCAGCCTCAGCCTCGACTAGCTTCAGCCTCGGCCAGCCTCAACCTCGAACCTGCTCTCGACTTCTAGCTTTGGCCTCGAAACCAACCTTGGACTTTGTTCCCAGCCACCTAACAAGTGCCTAGGGCCGTCACATGGCCCACTAACCTATTCTTTACTAAGACTATGGCGGTTACCGATATACTGTGGGCAGTTCCCAATATTTATGGCGCGCGTGCTTAGCAACTGCACACCCACCCCCGACTATTGAGCGATCCTAACGGAAGGATTCGATTGTTATCAACGAAGGATAAGAGGGACCCCGAACAGGTATATAAAGACCCCAACTCACAACGAGGAAGGGGACTCAATCTCTACTCTCTCATTCAGATCTCTGTTCTTCAAATCGCTGACTTGAGCGTCGGAGGGTCCCGTCGGAACTACCAATCTGGGACTTTTCTTGCAGTTTCCAGCTGAAGGAGGCGGTCCCTGTCATTCCTCTGAAGGCCTACAAGCATTTCTGTCGTCTAACGCTCTTCAAAAGTGATTTAGCAGCAACAATAATCACAAATAGAATAGTAATCAAGCCATAATAACGTTGCTTTTAAGCATGTTTGAATTAGTTGTTGATGTCAGCTATTGACTAACAATTACTTAAAGATGTTGCAATAATTAACCTAAACAAGATTGATCATATCAGATCCAAACAGCCAAGAATGCTAGAGGATGATGGGATAGTGTTGATCAGATATTTAAAGGTGTTTCAATAATTAATTTAAACAGGACACAAAAGGATTTTAGGGGAGAGCAATGATCCAAACGGTTGGGGATGATGTCAAAGATGGAGAGGCAGAGAATGCCAGATATAAATACATTATATGAATGGTGGACTCAATGAAAATTAATATTATTATGTTTATTATTTTTCATCATATCATCATCATAACAGGGTATCTTTATAAATAAATTTTTACAGAGAGAAAAAGCATGTTAGGCTTGGCTACACTATTGTCCTGCACTCAAATTTAACTGAGCCGATACATAATTTGAATCGAATGTAATACATTATTTTTAAAATATTTAAATATAAAAAATTTATAAGTATAGAGACTTTAGCTGATGATAAATGTTTTCAAATTAGATAGTTAAAATAATAATGCATGTTCTTTTGAACCACTTAATACATCGGTTAAAAATTATTAAATCACATAACTTTTATATTAAAACATTTTCAAAACAAATTAGTGTCTAGCTTATTAATATGAGATTTTTATCATTCAAGTAACTTTTTTTTTTTTTGTTACAAGCGGGCGATCACACCTGTCTGGCGCGAGTCAAGTCCAGATGTCAGAATACATAATTTACTGTAAAATAATGGGACAGGGTCACCAAAGTGCCAATCCCACTGTCCAGGATAGCGGGCTACAGTAGAGGCGATCAGTCGGCAGCAACATTGGCTTCCCTATAAACATGACGAACCAATGTCGCATGGTGGTCTGGAGAGAAGCCCAAATATCACATATAAGGGGGTTGATGGGAGAGTCAAGGTCGACATCCCGACGGATCCAACGGAACACCGTAAGCGAGTCTCCCTCAATAACCAACGCAGAGAGCCCAACTTACGAACTGCATAAGTAATTCCAGCCCATGCAGCCTGGAGCTCCGCCATAGGGACCGAGATGTCAATGGAGCCGTGACCACCAGCCACAAGCATCACTCCATCCGGCCCTCTAATAATAAACCCAGATCCGGCCACGCGATCCAAAATAGAACCGTCAAAATTCACTTTGACAAACCCGGGGGTGGGGACTCCCAAGAGATGAAAACCGTAGAACGGTGCGCTGGCAAAGCAGCAGGGGAATCCCAGAGGCCGGGTCTATCGAGTGAAAGCCAGAATCTGAGCGAAGAAACTCCGCAGCATGAGAACCAGCAGTGTGAATGATAGTCATAGGTTGGACCGTCTCCTCAGCAAAGACAATCTGGTTCTGGGAGAGCCAGATATGGTAAGCCAAGTAAGCTGAAAAAATACCCTGATAGCGGAGACCTCACTGAACCCAAACGATGGCGTGCAAAAAGAATGCCGGGTAGAACCCTCTTGCGGCAACCAAGGGCTGAAATGAAGCTGCTGCCATATCCCATACGCACGAGAACAAGTAAAAATAGCATGCTCAACCGTCTCCTCCTGAATCCCACAGATCGGACATAGGGGCAGAATAGAAAGACCTCGTGCTGCCAAAAGAGTACAAGTAGGAAGGCGATCCCACAATAACTTCCACAAAAATAGCTGAATCCTGGGATGATGGGAAGCCTCCATATCCAAGCCACATCAACCAAACCCGAAGCCCAGGGCCGGAGACATCAACAAGGTCCCGGGTAGGGGCTCGAGCAAGACAGGATCGACGCCACAGTCTGGTATCCGAGCCGGCTGAATAAGCAAGAGGGATAGCAAGGATCCTTTGTGCTAACTCAGCCCCATATAGCCGAGACACCGTAGGGACATGCCATGCTGAACTATCCTGACTAATCAATGCACTAACAGCAAGGAGGGCCCCACTTCTGAGCTAAGGAAGGTCGGCCAGCGAGAAAGAGGAAGATCTACTATCCAAGTATCCTGCATAACATCAGTAGAGCTCCCATCTCCTATCATCCAATGGATATCTGACATAACAGTAGGGGCAGCCTGACAAATCGCTCTCCATATGAAGGAACAGCCATGGGGACAGTAAGAAGCCAAATCGGGAGTCCAATCACCATATCTGCCTCACATAACAGAGCTCCAAAAATAATGTAGATCAAGCAGAATCTGGAGGCATGCCTAGCAAACAGAGCCTCACTACGAACCAATAAGGACTGAATCCCCAAACCCCCCTCTCTAATAGGCAAACAAACCAGGTCCCAAGAGAGAAGATGGATACCATGGCCCCCCTGCATCGATGCCCATAGGAAGTCCCGGAAGCGTCGCTCGATCCGACAAAGACAAATGGTCGGAATCAAAGCATTGGACATCAGATAAAGGGGAAGAAAAGTAAGGATGGACCGGATTAAAGTAACACGTCCCATCATAGAGAGGTTAGAGACATGCCACCGATCCAATCTATCAGTGATATGTCGCTCGAGGTCCCCAAAGTCATGCTGTCGAGGACGACGCCCAGTTATAGGAATCCCAAGGTAGAGCAGGCGATTCGAAAAAGATGATATCCCGAACAGCTGAGAGATGACAGCATGACGACGGGGAGGGGTCGATGGGCTACAGCATAAAATAGATTTCTGCAAATTGATCAACTGACCGGAAGCCTGGCAGTAGGACTGAAGGATAGCGGAGCAAACAGTGGTATTCTGAACAGAAGCTGGGCTAAGCAAAATATACAGTCGTCAGCAAAGAGAAGATGAGAGAGTGGGGGGCCATTGGGCCCAGGCATATAAGGCTGCATTTGAGACTCCCGAACAGCATGAGTAAGAGCACGAGACAGATCGTCAGCACAAAGGACGAACAAAATGGAAAGAGGGGGCAGCCCTGATGGATATCCATAGCTGAAGGGAAAAAATCGATCGGACTGCCATTAATTAGAATAGAGAAGGTGGAATCTTAAAGCAGTCGCAGGACAGTCCGCGGAGGGTCTTTGGGACAGTCGCCTTTTCAGGCCGCAAAGGCTTATATCATTCAAGTAACTTAAGTTTTATATATAGAGAAAAAATATTAAATTTAACTATTTTGAATATAGTAAAATTTAAATTAGTTTTTTTATTTTTAGATTTATATAGTTTATGAAATTTAAAATAAAAAATATAAAAAATAAAATGATCCTTCTGATATAAAAATGAAAAGATAATCAAATTTTTTAATATAACAATGTTTGGTTACCGTCTTGTTGAATGTGACAGATAGCGCCGTTATTGAAGCTTCCTTGGACAAGCACATTAACATATCGTGTAGGTAAATTTTGTCCTTTGTTATGTATCATGCACGGCACGTGACTCCGCCATCTTGAGCCATCATAAGCTTCGCCAAGCGAGATCAGCTATAGGATAGATGTAATTGATTTGGAGCGGATGGAAGGTTCGAGATCCGGCCACGTTGACGGCATGAGCTCAAGGAGGCGCCACGTCGAGCGCACCGACTGACGTTACGTGAACGAGTGAGCTGGAGGTGAGGAGAAAAAATCGGACGAAAAGGGCAGGAGTGGACGAGGGCGCGGCGAGGCAACCTTTAAGCTGCCAGTCAGAAATATCTTTGAAAAAGTCAGTGATCTCTGCAATGCAGTTACCGAGTTGAAATAGCGATTGTGAGCTGCCCTTGTCTTGAATGGAAGAAGTGAAGAGGTTAAAAAAGATTTTTATTTTTAGTGGGCATTTAAGATAACTATATTGATGTGACCAATGATCTACGTCAGCACTAACGGTAAAACCAACTGATGATAAAATTAAGACGACTTTGTCCCTCTTCAAAAATGATTCCGCTCTTTCAACAGCCTCGCTTCTTCTCCAACGGCTCCGCTTCTCAAGGCAGCCTTGGTGGCTCACCCTCTTCAAAGTGGCTCGCTCTTCAGTGGCCTTCGCTTCTTCAAAACAGCTTCCACACCCCTTCTCTCCAAAGCGGCCTTACTTTCAGCAACTCCCGCTTCTCCAAGGCAGCCTCGACGACCCCCATCCTCTCCAAAGCAATCCTACTTTTCAGTGGACCCCGCTTCTCCAAGGCATCCTCGGCGCTCTCACCCCTCTCAAAGCGATCCCGCTCTTCAGCGGCCTCGGCAACCCCCTCTCTTCAAAGTGGCCTCGCTCTTCAGTGGCCCCTGCTTCTCCAAGATGACCTCGATGGCCTCCATTTCAAAGCGGCTCCGCTCTTCAACGGCCTCCGCTTCTTCAAGACAGCCTTGACAGCCCCTCCTCTCCAAAGCGGCCTTGCTCTTCAGCGGCCACCGTTTCTCAAGTAGGCCTCGGCGGCCCACCCTCTCTGAAATTGGCCTCAATGCTGATTGCGGCACTAGCCTCCGTATCGACTCTCGAGCGAGCCGCAATGCCCACGTGGCCTCCCATGTGAGCCAAGTATACCAACCACCTGACCCGAGCGGCCGATGGGACCAGGTCCACCAACCACCTGATCCACGTGTTCGATGGGACCAGGCCTACCAATCGTCTTCGAACTCACGTAATCACCATGAGTTTAGCAGATATTCTTCTCCATGGAATCTCACGTGGCTGATCCCCAAATGAAAACCAAGGGCCCTTAAAAGGGTTAGAGGGATCCTGAGCAAGGTAAGACACACTTAAATACTTGAAACACTCAGAGAACATCCCAATCTCTAAGCCTGTCCCTCACAAGCTTTCTCAAGCTCACTGTGACTCCAGTTGCTGACTTGCTCATCGAAGGGTCCCATCGAGCAACCTCCAGCTCCAAGACTTTTTGCATGTCTCTCTTCAAGTGATAGCTTCATCAATAACATCATGATATTTGTTACAAGTGATCGAGCATCATCACATATCATGAAAGGATCATATTCAAAATTCAAATTCATTAATCTTGGTAACTCAAGGTTCATATTATTAATTTTTTAAGGTAAAAATGGAAAGTTTCCTAGCTACATCTTATAGTATGCTAGTTTTTATCTTTGCGTAAACTTTTCCTCTTTTCTCTTCTTGAGTAAGTTTTAGGTATTTTAAACAAAATATCATAACAAATAGGTGCTATCACTTGTTTGTAGTAGTGTTTTGAAAATCGGATCGGTTCGATCCAATTTTATTGTTAAAATTGACTTTTACATAATCTAATAGAAATCAAAAAAATCCATTGAATCGGTTGAGATTTGAAGAACTCGTTCAACCCCTGTTTTTAAACTTTTAGTTTTGATAAATAAAAAAATTGAAAGAATATATGAGTGGTTAAGGAAGAAGATTTGTATTCAAGTATTTGAATCTCATTGCTAACATATTTTTGTAGTTTGATAAATGAAGTTAGAATTAATTTTTTAATTTTTAATTTTTCACTTAGAATGATAGTTATATTTTATTAATTTTATATTATTAAATTAAAAATTAATTATGATATTATCTGGTTTGATCAAACTAGTTTGTTCGATCGAACCAATTGATCCATGCTTAAATGTCAAGTCGATTCGTTGTCTGATCCAATTTTCAAAACATTGGTTTGTAGGAGTTATTTCTCTTTCAATAAGTAAACCCATCTTCTCTTTTCTTTTCTTTTTGCATGCAAACCTAGGAAAAAAAAAAGTCTCCGACCTAAGTTGAGAAATACATCAGGTTCTTGTCAAGGAAAAGCTCCAAAGTAATTTCTTTTCTTTCTTTTTATGTGTTCAAATTAGTTTTCCATCACCCTCATCTAACTTGGCTGCAAGAGTCAGTGTACGCTCATGCAAGAATCATGTGCATCCCTTAAAAAAGAAATTTTGGATTTGGCACTCATGCCAGAACTACAGAAAACTTGGGCTAAGAAAGATAGTAAGACTTAAATCTACGATAAAACTTATTCATGCCTAAGTAAGGCTTGCATGCAAGTAAGGCTTGTATGCTACTCTAATTTATCATACGAGATCAAATGTGGTTAGGGTAACCTTTGAAATGTCACATGTCTTTCATTGTGCCAATCGATATTCATACGCATTTATGATAAGAGTAATCAATATATTTTCATAATTCAGAGCCAACATTAGATAAAGAAAATACTCCTTCCAATAATCACAAATCAACCATAACACTTTGATGGAGGGAAACATGTCGCCTAATATTTCTTTTTGAAAATTTACTTGCTAACCAAGTGTTGTTAGAACAAAAAGACAATAATAAACAACATCATAATGGTTGACATGCATGTACGTATGCATATAATCCATATATTATGTTATTGGTAAAATCACAAAGAAGTGCATCATTGATAAGTTGTCATAATAAGCATATCGCCAAGAGAAAAACCAATGCTCAAAAAAGTGAATTTTTATTATAAAAGCTAGAAATATATATCAAGTTTCCATTCTTTGGTATGTACGTTTCATAAAAAATTGGTTAATTTTTTTGATAACTAACATATTCTCTTGCTTTAGTTAAAAGAATTAGATGAGTACGTTAAATTTTTATGAATATTATTTATCAATAAAATTAAAAAAAATTTATCACTCAAAGATGAGTAAATTAATTTTCCATTGCTTAACTAAAAGGTCTTTTTATTTATTTTTTAAATATCTATACACACTTTCATAATTTTGCTTTGCTCTCTTTATCTAGAGTGAACTCTAATCTAGACAACACAGCCATAATCTAATTTCCGACTAAAACAACAACAATGAATATCGTAAGTCTAGTAGATTTTTGCTTCATCATCTCCATTATTTTTTAATATTTTTTTATTCTCTTTTGGTCTTGCCATTTTTTTTCTAATCGTAGCTTCTGATCATGTTTAATGAACAATTGACCCAAAAAAATGATTTCCATCTTCCAAGGATAGTCTTAGATGTTGTCCCCTAATAGACTTGTGCCCAAATTAATTTTTTATATTATTATTATTTCCTTCTTTCTTCTCTCAATCTTATATTTTTGTTCATTCCATCGTAGCATTTGGTCATGTTTGATGAGGAATAGAGTTGAGAAGTGATGTGGCTAATGATGTAGCTAATAAAGCCATAGAAGTAATCATGGCAAAATTAACCATGGGCACAAATACATCCTGTCAGCCCCGATGTCTCCAAGGTAGCCGAGGCGGCCCCGATCTCTTCAGGTCGGCCCCAGCATCTCCAAGTCAGCCGAGCGGCTCCGACCTCTTTAGATCGGCCCCGTCGGCTCCGGCGTCTCCAAATCAGCCGAGGCGGTCCCGACCTCTTCAGGTCAGCCTCGACGTCTCCAAGGTAGCCGATGTGGCCCCGACCTCTTTAGGTCAGCCCCATCGGCCCCGGCGTCTCCAAGTCAACCGAGGCGGCCCCGACCTCTTCAGGTCGGCCCCATCGGCCCCGGCACCTCCAAGGTAGCCGAGGCGGCCCCGACATCTCCAAGTCAGCCGAGGCGGCCCCGACCTCTTCAGTTGGCCTCGTCGGCCCCGACCTCCAAGGTAGCCGAGGCGGCCCCGACCTCTTCAGGTCGGCCCCGTCGCCCGGCATCTGCAAGTCAGCCGAGGTGGCCCTGACCTCTTCAGATCGGCTCCGTCGGCCCTGGCATCTCCAAGGTAGCCGAGGCGGCCCCGACTTCTTCAGGTCGGCCCCACGTCTGCCAGAACCATCAACCTTCTGACTTGGGCATCCTGATGCAATCAGGCCCACCTACTGCTTGACCACGCTGTCGATGGGACTAGGCCCACCTACCGGCTGACTCCGTCGACTGATGGGACTTGGCCCACCAACCATCGGCTTTCCCTCTCCGATGGGATAGGACCCACCAATCAGCCCTAGATTTACGTAACCCCCACGTGTCCTGCGGACATCTCCCCTCACGGAATGTCACGCAGCTAATCCCCATGCAGGTCCCAACTGCCTATAAAAGAGTAAGTCCGCAAGAGATTCAGGTAAGGGCAAACATAAGCACCCTCTCATTCTATTACCCGGAGAAACTCTACCTCAGAGCTTTCTCCACCCCAAAAGAGATCTCTCGAGCTCTTCCTCAACTGTGACCTCGATCGCTGACTTGGGCATCGGAGGGTCCCCACCGGAGAACCCCTCCGGTCTCGAACTTCTTGCAGATTGTCCGGTTGGGCGAGGATCTCATCGGCGATCAGATCAATCTTTCCGGCGCTCAACATAGGTGATCGGGCATCATCAGATTGGCACGCTAGGAAGGGGGGACGGTAGGAAAAGAAAGGAAGATACGAACCCTGCAGCATTCTTTTCATTCTCCCTCCCTCAGCAATGGTGATGACGCGGGCTCAAGACGCTTCTGCCAGTTACCTTGGAGGGCATCCCCCATCAACTAGGCAGCAGGACGCCAACCTCCCTGCTGCCGATCCCCTGTCGCCTGCCCACCACCAGACGCAACTGCCTTAGCTGATCAGCTGGCGGCCCTTACCCAACAGGTCCAAGCTCTCATCGCCATGGTCCACGGACTTAGGAGCAGTAGTCCGTGGCCACCCAGCATCAGACCGCTCCCCTTGCTAGTCAACAATCGGCAAGGGGAGGCTCTCCTCAGAGGAAGACCGGTCGTCGCTAGGTTTCCCCTAGGAAGCCCCGTCGTGAGCCCCCCAAGCGGCTACGATTCCTCGATTGTGGCCCGAGCAAGCTTCCACCAGAGCCACAGTGCCAGGAGGGGCTGAAGCAGAAATTTTATCTTCTGCAACCTTCCACTTCTTCTTCTTCTTTCTCGTCCTCCGAGCCACTCAGAGGACCCCTACAATCAATCGTCAGGCGAAGGATCGCCTGGAGGAATACCGTCGTGATTGGATGAGCTCATCAGGAGAATAAACAATCAACCGGAGGAAGAGTATGATACTCGTCCTCCCTACCCGTCGGATACTGGAGGAGCCTATACCCTCCAGGTTCCGTTTCCCTCAAATAGATCCGTACGATGGTACGATGGATCCTCTCGATCATCTCGAGAGCTACAAGGCCATGATGCAGGTCCAGGGTGCTACGGACGCTCTTCTATGCAAGGCTTTCCCCGCCACTCTGCGGAAAGCTGCCCGTGCCTGGCACATGCGCCTGTCCCCTCACAGCATCGATTCCTTTCGAGAGCTGGAAAGGGCCTTTTTGGCGCATTTTGATGCTTGCCGACGGATCCCGAGGGTCGCTGACAGCCTCTTCTCCGTACGACAAAAGGAGGGGGAGTCACTGCAGGATTTTGTGGCCTGATTCAAGACCGCCGCCCTTGAAGTCTATCACTTGGATGACGCGGTGGCGATGTTAGCCCTGAAGCGAGGACTCCTCCCATCCCGCTTCACCTTCTCTTTGGATAAGAAGCCCCGGGCTCCTACTCCGACCTCCTCCTCCGAGCTCAAAAGTACATCCGCGCGAATGAGGCCGACCTCACCCACCGAGAGTCCTCGAGAGGATCCACCGCAAGCCTGCCCGTTTGGAGCCAAGTGGACCTTCTGGCCCCTGGCGGCCCAAACTGTCCCGCCGGCCCGACCGTGAACACCGAAGTCTCGCCCCTCGGGAAGGCAAGCTCATACCTCTTCTTGCCCCTCGCTTTCATATCCTTATGGAGATTGAAGGTGAGCTTTATCTCCAACGACCTCCTCCCATGAAGAAGGGCACCCCTTGCGACAAAAGCCGCTACTGCTGCTTCCACCGGGACTATGGCTATGACATCGACAGTTGCTACAACTTGAAGCGCGCCATCGAGGAGCTCATTCGATGGGACTACCTCAGAAAGTATGTCCAGAAGGCGTCACTGCCACTGCTGGCCCCATGGGGCCCTGCCCGTTCAGGCCACCGTCAACAACACCCCCACGGAGCGGACAGTCGGGATGGTGTCTTGGAGAGCGGCTTCTTCATCTAAGCGGCCGAGAGGGGAGGAGGTGTCGGACGATATAGTTCCTGGGGGAGGGTCAGCAGTTGTTGAAAATATAAATAATAAAGGCGTTGTCATCTCCATGACGATCTCCAAATACCCTATAAAAAGGATATTAGTTGATAGTGGCAGCTCAGCTGGCATCCTTACCTACGATGCATTTGTTAGGATGTGATTGTCTCTTGACTCTCTTCAGCCCATGGCAACCCCTCTAGTCAGATTTACGGGGGATTCGGTGAGGGTCGAAGGCGAAGTGTCCTTGCCTGTGATGGCCAGAATACTGCCATGCCAGAGTACAGTCATCATGAAGTTTTTGGTCATACGGGTCCCTCTGGCATACAATGCCTTCCTCGGACGACCAGGCCTAAATTTGTTGGACGCAGCCATCTCCACCCAACATTTGCTCGTGCAGTTCCCCACTAATGGAGGTATCAGAGAGATGCGGGCGAGGTCAGCCCAGTCTTGCCTTGTTATCACACGACGTCAAGCCCTCAGGAGGCCGAGTCGGCCTCGGAAGTGCCTGACCTCAAAGAGTCCAGCAAAGGAGGAGAGCCGGATGAGCGGCTCCTAACTTTTCCCCTCGGAGATGACCCGACAAGGACTGTGCGTATCGATGGGCTCCTCCCTCCAGAAGATCGCGACCGTCTCCTGGCTTTTCTACGGGCCAACTTGGATATATTTCCTGGTCGGCATCCGACATGCCCGGCATCCCTCCGGAGGTGATCACCCATAAGCTCAATATTGACCCAAAGTACCATCCGGTCTGCTAAAGGAAGAGAAGCTTTGCTCCCGAATGGTAAAAGGCATTGACGAAGAAGTCAACAAGCTACTCAGCGCCGGTCATATCTGGGAGGCGCATTACCCCACCTGGCTGGCCAATATGGTCATGGTGCGAAAGGTGAATGGGAGCTGGAGAATCTTCATCGACTTCACCGACTTGAACAAGGCATGCCCGAAGGATAGTTTTCCTCTGCCCCGGATCGACCAGCTGGTGGATTCTACCTCCGACCATGAACTTCTCAGCTTCATGGATGCCTTCTCCGGTATAATTAAATAAAGATGGACCCTGCCGATGAGGAGCACACATCTTTCGTGATGGAGAAAGGCAATTATTGCTATAAGGTGATGCCCTTCGGCCTTAAGAATGCAGGGGCGACCTACCAAAGGTTGATGAACAAAGTCTTCCAAGATCAACTAGGCCGAAACATGAAGGTTTACGTGGTCGATATGTTGACCAAAAACACCCGTGCTTCTGACCACGTCTTCGACCTAGAGGAAACTTTCAACAACCTCCGCCATTTCCAAGTTAAGCCGAATCCTAAAAAATGTGCCTTCGATGTTACGACGGGCAAGTTCTTAGGCTTCATGGTAACCCAGCGAGGGATTGAGATTTGAGGCGAACCCCGAGAATATCAGTGCTATCCTTGATATGAGGCCGCCATCTAACAAGAAGGAGGTGCAACGACTCATGGGGAGGGTGACGGCTCTAAGCCGTTTCCTCTCCAAGTCGGTCGAACGATGCTTGCCCTTCTTCAAAGCCCTGCGAAAGGTGAATAGCTTCGAATGGACGGACGATTGTCAAAGGGCTTTCAACGGATTGAAGGCGTTCTTGTCCTCCCCGCCACTCTTGTCGAAGCCAAAAGATGGAGAGAACCTCTTTCTCTACCTTGCTGCCTCCCCAGAGGCTGTTAGCTCTGTTCTGGTGTGTCTTGACGATGACGGGATCCAGAGACCTGTGTACTATGTGAGCAAGGTGCTTTACGATGCGGAAGTCAGATACTACAAGACAGAAAAGATCATCTTTGCTCTGATCGTCTCTGCTCGGTGCCTCCATCCATATTTTCAAACCCATCCTATCATGGTGCTCACGGACCAACCCCTCCGAGCCATCCTGGCTCGACCAGACACCTCGGGCCGACTAGCCAAATGGGCCATCAAGCTGGGAGAGTTCAATCTCCCTTTCAAGCTCAGCCTGCCCTAAAGTTCCAAATCCTGGCTGACTTCTTGGTTGAATGTACTTGGGCAGAGGAGCCGACCGAGGAGGCTCCCGTGGAGCAGCCCGTTGCCGAGCCAGACAATGATGGGGAGTCTTGGATCCTTCACGTGGACGGCACCTCGAACTCTCAAGGAAGCGGCGCCGACCTCATTCTTGCGGGCCCAGATGGAGAGATGGTGGAGTGTGCCCTCTGGTTCCTATTCGAAGCCACTAATAGTCAGGCCGAATACAGGCCCTGCTAGTAGGGCTAAGGCTCGCTCAGGAGTTTGGAATACAACGCCTTAAAGCTTTCACTGACTCGCAACTCATCTCCGGGCAAATCAATGGAGAGTACGAGGCGCATGACTCCACCATGGCCCAGTTCCTGGATAAGGTTCGGCTCTTGGTCTCTCCACTAACTTATTTAGCATCAGCTATATCCCTCGAAGTGAGAATGCCAAGGCCGACACCCTCTCCCGGTTGGCCACTTCCGCCGATGGCTTCACGAGGGATGCCTACATCGAGCACTTGGAAAGACCCAGTATAGAAGACAAAGAAGAAGACCTCCCACTGACCCAGGAGCCAACCTGAATGGATCCATGTAGGGAGAAATAATCTCTGAGGCATATATTTTAAAATTTGATAACAATTATCAATGCGGAAATTTAAAGATTACATATTAATCTATCTAACATGCATCAAGATCATATCTTTGCCTTATATATAGGATCGATTTGATCTAAATATGCATATAAATAAAATATCAAGATCATATCTTGATCTTCAAGGTAAGAAGTCGTACTTCTTGCCTTGAAGCATGCCTTAAGATCTAGGGATCATATCACTTACCTTAAGGGCAGTTGGTAAATCCTTTTGTGCTCTGCAGCCGTTCAATCGTCCGGCCTCTAGTATCGTCCACGCGAAGCCCCGAATGATCGGATTCCGGGAGTGCTAGCTCGCGAAAAAAACTTTGCTGATCTTGAATCCTCCACTTGAATCTTCCTCCAAGATCCACCAAACTTTTGCTAACACCAGAATCACCAGGATTTTCTATTCTAACTCTTTAGAATTTCAATCCACGACATATCGTGTGTTGTTGTTCTTATCTGGTGAGGGATGTCCTCTATTTATAGTCTCATTTTAGCCAGCCCATTGAATTCTAACATTTAGAATTCCGTCGTTGGTAAAAAGCAAAGAGACGCCGAACCTGCGGCGTTTGGTTAATTCGATGTTCGGTGAAAACCAAAGAGACAGGGTTAATTCGACGTTCGGTAAATAAAGAGATGTGAATTCTAACACTTAGCCATTGGTTCAAAGAGGCATTTATTCATATAAATTCTAACACTTTAGAATTCGGAATTTTGGAGAAGATTAATGCATATTAAATTCTATATGTGAATTTAATCTCTCAGATCTCATATTATGCGAGAGGTTTGGGTTTAGGTTTTGGTTTAAGCTGATCTGAATTTATTGGACTGAACCCACATAGATCATGGTCCTAGCCCAAATCAAATTTGGCTAGTCCTGAATCTATTTAAATCCAAATCAAGTCTAATTTCAAATCAATATTTGAAATTGACTTAGTCCTTCTAATAGACTTAAACCAAATTGAATCTTATTCAATTGTACTTAACCCAATTGAGATAATTCAATCAATCAAATTGATTAATTAAATCATATACGATTCTCAATCGTTGATCAGCAAATAGATCATCCTAGGAAACTTCTATGCGTGTGACTCTCTAGGTTCGAACCTAAGCCGGTAGCATAGAAACAACTTTCTATACTAATCGATGTGCCCATCTAGCAATGGAACCCGACGTCCGGATAGGTCGAAGAGTTGCCGAGCAAACTCCAAGAACCCTAAGAAACAGTTACCGTATAATTCATCCTTTTGACCACAAATGCTAAGGATGGCTTAAGAGCCTGTCAACTCTAAATAGCAAATCCATAAAGTGATTTCAATTTTAGTGATCATGTGACTTTCACATGAAGTGCCTTGGCCAAGGTCTTGCTAAATTGAAACACAAGCATTTCTCCTTTTAACGGGATAGGTCAAATTCCATCTTGATCCACAACTGACTACCACAAGTACTTGACTGCACCCAGTAACCTTTCGTAGCTGGATTAGAAATCCAGGTGGTCCGGCACCTAAGTACAATGAGTTGCTTGTAAGCCACTGGTTGTGATCTTCAGGTCTGAAGGATACTTATACCTATATCTTCTCGGATTAACTCTTGACAGCAGAGTATCCAAAATGAGTCACGTTCGGTGAAATGTACTCCTACACTTTCACCTGTATGTCATACCAGTGTCTCTACACTCCTTGGTTAAGAGGACAACCAACAAATATGATATACAACGTCCTATAATTGATAGTACTATGGCCCTGTCATAGTATATCATTTGGTCGCGAACTCTTTTAGGACCTTCAAGATAAATCCTCCTTTATCGTGAAGGAAGATCCTAAGGGCTTCATTACTATTAGGAGTATTAAGAAGATGTTCTTGTAATGAATAAACTGCCAAATAACTTTTATTAATATATCAATTTATATACAATTTACATTAGCACAATCATCAAATGATTGGCTTTAGGATACAATTCCCAACAAACTCCCACTTAGCCTAAAGCCACTCATTACAGTATCTAATACCCATCTTCAACTTATAGTTGTCAAACTCCTTGATGCTGAGTGCTTTAGTAAATGGGTCACCTAGGTTTTCCTTTCCATCAATCTTCTGAAGATTTATGTCACCTCGGTCTACAATCTCTCGAATAAGATGAAACCGGCGCAGTATGTGCTTGGTGCGCTGATGTGCTCGTGGTTCCTTTGCTTGAGCTATGGCACCAGTGCTGTCACTGTACAACAGGACTGGTCCATCTATGGAAGGTGCCACTCCAAGCTCGGAGATAAACTTTCGCAGCCACACAGCTTCTTTCGCAGCATCTGATGCAGCGATGTACTCTGCCTCGCACACCGAATCTGCCACTGTATGTTGCTTGGAACTTTTCCAGCAAACAGCTCCACCATTTAGGATAAACACGAAACCCGATACACTTTTGCTATCATCATGATCTGATTGAAAACTGGAATCAGTATATCCAACAAGTTTCAAATCAGACTCTCCATAGACTAACCACTGGTCCTTAGTATTTCTCAAATACTTAAGGATTGTCTTAACAACTTGCCAGTGTTTTTCTCCTGGATCAGATTGGTATCTACTCACTACTCCTAGTGAGTATGCCACATCTGGTCTTGTACATGTCATGGTGTACATAATCGATCCCACTGCCGAAGCATATGGAATTCGACTCATACGTTCTCTTTCATTAGGAGTTGTCGGACAATCCTTCTTAGAAAGATGAATTCCATGGCCTATCGGAAGATAGCCTTTCTTGGAATTCTCCATGCTAAACCTCTTTAGCACTGTGTCAATGTACGTAGATTGGGATAAACCAAGCATCCTCTTAGATCTATCTCTATAGATCTTCATCCCTAGGATGTATGATGCTTCTCCCAGATCTTTCATG
Source organism: Calamus simplicifolius (assembly GCA_900491605.1). Taxonomy (NCBI): domain Eukaryota; kingdom Viridiplantae; phylum Streptophyta; class Magnoliopsida; order Arecales; family Arecaceae; genus Calamus; species Calamus simplicifolius. The sequence goes on from UESW01001623.1 coordinate 633,104, forward strand.
GAGAATTGTGATGATAACCATGTCTTTATTCCTTGTAATGCAGGGATATCATTCCGATTAAGAGAATATCATCCACATATAATACAAGAAATACAATAACGGAACGTTAGCCCATTTATAAATGCAAGGTTCTTCTTTATTCTTAATAAAGCCATAAGATTTGATCACTTTATCAAATCGTATGTTCCAACTCCTAGATGCTTGCTTAAGTCCATAAATGGACTTCTGTAGCCTGCACACTTTAGACTCGTCTTCAGATATAAAACCTTCAGGCTGTATCATATACACCTGTTCTTCTAAATCACCATTTAGAAAAGCGGTTTTAACATCCATCTGCCAAATCTCATAATCGAAGTGTGCTGCTATAGCTAGCATAATCCGAATGGATTTCAGCATTGCCACAGGAGAAAACGTTTCGTCATAGTCAATACCATAACGTTGACGATACCCCTTGGCAACCAGACGTGCTTTATAGGTCTCTACCTTTCCGTCTGCGCCTCTTTTCCTCTTGAAAACCCACTTACACCCTATGGGTTTTATCCCTTCGGGTGGGTCAACTAATGTCCATACATTATTTCCTTCATGGAATCAAGTTCGGATTTCATGGCATCAAGCCATTTATTAGAGTCAGTCCTTTGCATAGCATCCATATAGGTGATCGGATCCTCGTTGTTCTCATCGAGTTCAACAGGATCATCGTTCTGGACCAAGAAACCTAAGTATCTGTCCGGTTGATGTGGTACTCTACCAGATCGCCTTAATGGTGCATCTAAAATGGGTTTTGAGTTTGATCTAATCAACTCAGATTCTAAGGGTTCACTGGTTTGTGTTGTTCCTTCTACTTGATGAACTTCCTCAAGTTCAACATTAGAGCTATTTGTTCCTTCACTAAGGAACTCCTTTTCAAGAAAAACTGCTCTATTACTAATGAACAACTTTTGTTCTTCAGTATTGTAGAAGTAATATCCTTTGGTTTCTTTCGGATAGCCGATAAAAAAATATTTGTCAGATTTGGGTTCAAGTTTGTCTGATTTTGCACGTTTCACATAAGCCGGACACCCCCAGACTCTCAGATAGGTAATAACCGGTTTATGTCCATACCACATCTCATGTGGAGTTTTAGAAACAGACTTACTTGGAACCTTATTAAGAATATGACAAGCTGATTCTAATGCGTATCCCCAAAATGATATTGGCAAGCTTGCAAAACCCATCATGGACCGAACCATGTCTAACAGAGTTCGATTCCTTCTTTCCGACACACCGTTATGCTGCGGTGTTCCAGGAGGAGTCCATTGGGAGAGAATCCCATTCTCCTTAAATATGTCACAAATTCATTGGAAAGGTATTCGCCTCCTCGATCTGATCGAAGGGTCTTAATACATTTTCCTGTTTGTTTTTCTACTTCTTTATGATATAGTTTGAACATTTCAAACGATTCAGATTTATGTCTCATAAGATAGACATAACCAAACCTAGAAAGGTCGTCTGTAAAAGTAATGAAGTAGTAATATCCACCTTTGGCACAAGTGCTCATTGGTCCACATACATCAGTATGTACTAGACCCAATAGCTCTTTGGCTCTTTCACCTTTTCCAGTAAAAGATGACTTGGTCATTTTACCAAGAAGACATGATTCACAGGTAGTTAATGATTCACAATCATCAACTCGAAGGATGCCCTCCTGAGTTAACCTGTTTAATCTGTTCTTGTTGATATGACCCAGCCGATGGTGCCAAAGATAAATATCTGTGACATCAGTTGTTCTAGGGCGCTTACTTGATTTGTACACTACATTCACAGGCTGTGATAATATATAAATGCCATTAGATAAATGCCCAGTCATTACAGTGACTCCATTCATAATGATATTCAAAGTAACATCCTTTATTGAAATTTCATAATGACTTTTGGCCAGAAGGCCTACAGAAATTACGTTCAATAAGAACGTTGGGCAAAAATGACAATCATTTAGTATAATGACATTTCTATTGAAAACTATTTCAAGAACTCCTAATGCCAGAACTGGAACTAATCTTCCATCGCCGACATTAGGAATCTTTCATTGTCCTCAAATCTTCTGGTGACCTGTAGTCCCTGCAATGAATTGCAAATGTTAAAAGGACTCCCGGTATCCAATACCCAGGTCTGATTATCATATACAGAAAAATTACAAGGTGTTATCATATAAATACCTTGTTGAGCAACATCTTGCCCTTTTTCTTCTTTGGCCTGTTTGGATCAAGTGTGGCAATGTAAAGAGGACAGTTCCTCTTCCAGTGCCCTTGCATCTTGCAGTGAAAGCATTCAGCTTGACTTTTATCAACTTTCTTCTTCTGCATCTGACCCCTTATAGATGTCCTAGCATGTTGCACCTTTTTATTATTCTTTTTCTTCTTCCCTTTCCCAAAGGGTTTACGCCCTACCTTAGATCCTTCAACCACATTAACCAAACCCTTAGAGAGCTGGTTATCCTTCTCAAAGTTCTGTAACAACCCCAACAAACCGTGGTAGTTGACTGCAGGCTTTGTCATTCGAAAATGAGTAAGGAAAGGTCGGAAGGATGGAGGCAAGGAATTCAGGATCGCATCTTTTCCCAACTGCTCATGTAAGGGAAAGCCGAGCTTGCTTAGGAGTTCTATCTTCTCGATCATGTACAATACATGATCAGTGACAGGAGATCCATCCCTCATTCGAGCATTAAAAATAGCACAACTAGTCTTGTGCCTTTCAACATCGTCGGGTGTGCCGAAAGATTCATTCAACGCTTGAATGATTTCTTCTGGCTGAGCATTCTCGAACCGGCGACCGAATTCATCGTTCATTGCTGCTAGCATGATACAACGCACGCTAGTTCTATCATTGAGCCACTTCTGATAAGTGTCTCTCTCAGAACTTTGGGTGTTTGCATCAGGTATCTTTGGTGCAGGATATTCAGAATATATAGAATCCTCTCATGCTCAAGGACGATCTTAAGTTTTCTGAACCAGCTATTGAAATTGGAACCATTCAACTTGTCACTATCCAATAGGGACCTTAATGATAAATTAGTGGCCATGTTCTGCATAAGGAAAAACTAAAGTTTATTAGTATATAAATTGATTCAGTCTAAAGACTTGGACTTTAGTCTAAAGATTCTCCACTATTTTGTTCAAATTGGCAGCCTCTACACCCCAATTCGAAGAATTATTCTTAATTCTTTAGCGGGCACTAAGATCTACATAACTACATACAGGCCCAAGTGAAGCTTGGCTAACCCATATGCATCTAAGAGTAGGTTCAAAACCAATTGTTTCCCAAACAATTCTTAGTGTTCAGTTTTGCCCCATGTACCTCTTCAGCAGGCATGAAGTGCCTCCACTGAAAGTTCTGGTTAGGTCCAACCATTAAATGATATAATCAGTGTAACCTATCAATAGACAACCAAGCCCGAGTGAAGCTCGGCTCACCTGACTGTCTATTTAATAGTTACGCTGACTTATCATATAATGAATGATAATTCCGATGGTTGACAAGCACCAGGCATGGAGTGCCTCCAATGATTATCAAGACATCGGACTCATTATCACCCACCTTAATGGGAGGCTATGATCTAGTTATCATATAACTATTTCATTTTAAGGACCTAATAATTTTAGAGGATTTAATAATATAAAGATAAATTGACTAATCAAGTTCTCCACTGAATCTATGAAATCGTAGAATGAAACAAGATTAAGTCAGGTTAAGTGGCACCTAAATCAGTCAGACTGATTTCCTTACAGGCATGGGTCAACCCGAATCAGGTAAATGATCTGAATCATAAATGGTTCACCATATTGACCAGGTGAGTGAGATCGATGGGAGGGATATGCCATTAACTCGTTAAAGACGCATCAATACGAGTAGCTCCCAATTAAAAACCATTCGATCGTTGATCCTAGAGCAACTTGCCAACTCACCTTGACATCATATGGTTAACCAATTCTGATTTGACCATCTAAGAGATTCATGCTCAACCACGGAGCCTAATCTACTTCCATTTGGTTTAATCAAAGAGAAGGACATGATCAACTACAACTATTGTTTGATTTAGAGCATTCTTAACCTAATCTAATTTTAGATTTGATTAAATACTCTTATAGTCCAGTTGATTTAAACCTTAGGGTCTAACCCTTTATGGACCTGATTTAGCTAACCCAAAAGATTAAATATATTTCATGTCATATATTTCGAATCATGCATCAGTTGCATTATTTAACTATAATTCCTATATTTAGATCATATCTAAAAAAATTATGAATAATATTTGACATTCAAATAAGACTCTTATAAATATTTGTATGTTTCATAACATAGACATCATGCCATCATATCTCATATCTATGTTTTTATACTAAACATGCAAATATCATGCTTTTATACAACATCATATGTATCAAATATAAAACATCTTTGAGAGTGTGTGTAATCTATGTTTGATGCCAAAGATCAATTTAAATTATCTTTTGACTAAACATCAAGAACCATAACGTTACGACAATATGTCACAGAATACCTCGTTGAATGGGTAATTTGGATTTTTAATCCATCTGTGGCCGAATAGACCTTTGATCTGTTTTAGCTTTGATTACACAATTAATAGGAGCATTAATTTACATGCAATAAATTAGATCAATGACGAAACCATGCTCTGATACCATTTGTAGAGAGAAATAATCTCCGAGGCATACATATTTTAAAATTTGATAACAATTATCAATGCAGAATTTTAAAGATTAAATATTAATCTATCTAACATGCATCAAGATCATATCTTTGCCTTATATAGAATCGTTTGATCTAAAATATGCATATAAATAAAATTATCAAGATCATATCTTGATCCTCAAGGGAAGAAGTCATACTTCTTGCCTTGAATCTTGCCTTAAGATCTAGGGATCATATCACTTACCTTAAGAGCAGTTGGTAAATCCTTTTGTGCTCTGCAGCCGTTTAATCGTCCGGCCTCTAGTATCGTCTACGCGAAGCCCGAATGATCGGATTCCCGGGAGTGCTAGCTCACGGAAAAATAACTTTGCTGATCTTGAATCCTCCCACTTGAATCTTCCTCAAGATCCATCAAACTTTTGCTAACACCAGAATCACCAGGATTTTCTATTCTAACTCTTTAGAATTTCAATCCACGACATATCGTGTGTTGTTGTTCTTATCTAGTGAGGGATGTCCTCTATTTATAGTCTCATTTTAGCAAGCTCATTGAATTCTAACATTTAGAATTCGTCGTTCGGTAAAAAGAAAGAGACGCCGAACCAAAGAGACGCGGCGTTTGGTTAATTCCGATGTTCGGTGAAAACCAAAGAGACACGGCGTTTTGTTAATTCCAACGTTCGGTGAGAACTAAAGAGATGTGAATTCTAACACTTAGAATTCATCGCCTGGTTGATTCAAAGAGGCACATTTATTTCATATAAATTCTAACACTTTAGAATTCCAACGGAATCATTTGGAGAAGATTAATGTTACATATTAAATTCTATATGTGAATTTAATCTCTCAGACTTTAGTTATCTCATCATGTGAGATAATTATGCAAGAGGTTTGGGTTTAGGTTTTGGTTTAAGCTGAACCTACATAGATCATGGTCCTAGCCCAAATCAAACTTGGCTAGTCCTGAATCTATTTAAATCCAAATCAAGTCTAATTTCAAATCAATATTTGAAATTGATTAGTCCTTCTAATAGACTTAAACTAAATTGAATCTTATTCACTTGTACTTAACCCAATTGAGATAATTCAATCGATCAAATTGATTAATTAAATCATATATGATTCTCAATCGTTGATCAGCAAATAGAACATCCTAGGAAACTTCTATGCGTGTGACTCTCTAGGTTCGAACCTAAGCCGGTAGCATAGAAATAACTTTCTATACTAATCGATGTGCCCATCTAGCAATGAAACCCGACGTCCAGATAGGTCGAAGAGTTGCCGAGCAAACTCCAAGAATCCTAAGAAATAATTACCGTATAATTCATCCTTTTGACCACAAATGCTAAGGATGGCTTAAGAGCCTGTCAACTCTAAACAGCAAATCCATAAAGTGATTTCAATTTTAGTGATCATGTAACTTTCACATGAAGTGCCTTGGCCAAGGTCTTGCTAAATTGAAATACAAGCATTTCTCCTTTTAACGGGATATGTCAAATTCCATCTTGATCCACAACTAACTACCACAAGTACTTGACTGCACCCAGTAACCTTTCGTAGCTGGATTAGAAATCCAGGTGGTCCGGCACTTAAGTACAATGAGTTGCTTGCAAGTCACCGGTTGTGATCTTCAGGTCTAAAGGATACTTATACCTATATCTTCTCGGATTAACTCTTGACAGCAGAGTATCCGGAAATGAGTCACGTTCGGTGAAATGTACTCCTACACTTTCACCTGTATATCATACCAGTGTCTCTACACTCCTTGGTTAAGAGGATAACCAACAAATATGATATACAACGTCCTATAATTGATAGTACTATGGCCCTTTTATATATCATTTGGTCGCAAACTCTTTGAGAACCTTCATAGATAAATCCTCCTTTATCGTGAAGGAAGATCCTGAGGGCTTTATTACTATTAGGAGTTTTAAGAAGATGTTCTTGTAATGAATAAACTGCCAAATAACTTTTATTAATATATCAATTTATATGTAATTTACATTAGCACAATCATCAAATGATTGGCTTTAGGATACAATTCCCAACAAACTCCACTTAGCTTAAAGCTACTCATTACAGTATCTAATACCCATCTTCAATTTATAGTCTTCAAACTCCTTGATGCTGAGTGCTTTAGTAAATGGGTCACCTAGGTTTTCCTTTCCATCAATCTTCTGAAGATTTATGTCACCTTGTTCTACAATCTATCGAATGAGATGAAACCGATGCAGTATGTGCTTGGTGCGCTGATGTGCTCGTGGCTCCTTTGCTTGAGCTATGGCACCAGTACTGTCACTGTACAACAGAACTGGTCCATTTATGGAAGGTTCCACTCCAAGCTCGGAGATAAACTTTCGCAGCCACACAGCTTCTTTCGCAGCATCTGATGCAGCGATGTACTCTGCCTCGCACACTGAATCTGCCACAGTATGTTGCTTGGAACTTTTTCAGCAAACAGCTCACCATTCAGGATAAACATAAAACCTGACACACTTTTGCTATCATCATGATCTGATTGGAAACTGGAATCAGTATATCCAATAAGTTTCAAATCAGACTCTCCATAGACTAACCATGGTCTTTAGTATTTCTCAAATACTTAAGGATTGTCTTAACAACTTACTAGTGTTTTTCTTCTGGATCAGATTGGTATCTACTCACTACTCCTAGTGAGTATGCCACATCTGGTCTTGTACATGTCATGGTGTACATAATCGATCCTATTGCCGAAGCATATGGAATTCGACTCATACATTCTCTTTTATTAGGAGTTGTCGGACAATCCTTCTTAGAAAGATGAATTCCATGGCCTATCGAAGATAGCCTTTCTTGAATTCTTCATGCTAAACCTCTTTAGCACTGTGTCAATGTACGTAGATTGGGATAGACTAAGCATCCTCTTAGATCTATCTCTATAGATCTTCATCCCTAAGATATAGGAGGCTTCTCCCAGATCTTTCATGGAGAATTGTGATGATAACCATGTCTTTATTCCTTGTAATGCAGGGATATCATTCCGATTAAGAGAATATCATCCACATATAATACAAGAAATATAATAACGGAACCGTTAGCCCATTTATAAATGCAAGGTTCTTCTTTATTCTTAACAAAGCCATAAGATTTGATCACATTATCAAATCGTATGTTCCAACTCCTAGATGCTTGCTTAAGTCCATAAATGGACTTCTGTAGCCTGCACACTTTAGACTCGTCTTCAGATATGAAACCTTCACGATGTATCATATACACCTGTTCTTCTAAATTACCATTTAAAAAAGCAGTTTTAACATCCATCTGTCAAATCTATAATCGAAGAGTGCTGCTATAGCTAGCATAATCCGAATGGATTTCAGCATTGCCACAAGAAAAAACGTTTCATCATAGTCAATACCATAACGTTGACGATACCCCTTGGCAACCAGACGTGCTTTGTAGGTCTCTACCTTTCGTCTGCGCCTCTTTTATCTTGAAAACCCACTTACACCCTATGGGTTTTATCCCTTCGGGTGGGTCAACTAATGTCCATACATTATTTTTCTTCATGGAATTAAGTTCGGATTTCATGGCATCAAGCCATTTATTAGAGTCAGTCTTTTGCATAGCATCCATATAGGTGATCGGATCCTCGTTGTTCTCATCGAGCTCAATAGGATCATCGTTCTAGACCAAAAAACCTAAGTATCTGTCCATTTGATGTGTACTCTACTAGATTGCCTTAATGGTGCATCTAAAATGGGTTTTAAGTTTGATCTAATCAACTCAGATTCTAAGGGTTCACTGGTTTATGTTGTTCCTTCTACTTGATGAACTTCCTCAAGTTCAATATTAGAGTTATTTGTTCTTTTACTAAGGAACCCATTTTCAAGAAAAACTGCTCTATTACTAATGAACAACTTTTGTTCTTCAGTATTGTAGAAGTAATATCCTTTGGTTTCTTTCGGATAGCCGATAAAAAAATATTTGTCAGATTTGGGTTCAAGTTTGTCTGATTTTGCACGTTTCACATAAGCCGGATACCCCCAGACTCTCAGATAGGTATAACCGGTTTATGTCCATACCACATCTCATGTGGAGTTTTAAAAATAGACTTACTTGGAACCTTATTGAGAATATGACAAGCTGATTCTAATGCATTCCCCAAAATGATATTGGCAAGCTTGCAAAATCCATCATGGATCGAACCATGTCTAACAGAGTTCGATTCCTTCTTTCCGACACACCGTTATGCTGCGGTGTTCCTGGAGGAGTCCATTGGGAGAGAATCTCATTCTCCTTTAGATATGTCACAAAGTCATTTGAAAGGTATTCGCCTCATCGATCTGATCGAAGGGTCTTAATACATTTTTCTTTTTGTTTTCTACTTCTTTATGATATAGTTTGAACATTTCAAACGATTCAGATTTATGTCTCATAAGATAGACATAACCGAACCTAGAAATGTCATATGCAAAAGTAATGAAGTAGTAATATCCACCTTTGGCACAAGTGCTCATTGGTCCACATACATCAGTATATACTAGACCCAACAGCTCTTTGGCTCTTTCACCTTTTCAGTAAAAGATGACTTGGTCATTTTACCAAGAAGGCAGGATTCACAGTAGTTAATGATTCACAATCATCAACTCGAAGGATGCCCTCCTAAGTTAACATGTTCAATCTGTTCTTGTTGATATGACCTAGCCGATGGTGCCAAAGGTAAATATCGGTGACATCATTTATTCTAGGGCGCTTACTTGATTTGTACACTACATTCACAGGCTGTGATAATATATAAATGCCATTAGATAAATGTCCAGCCATTACAGTGACTCCATTCATAATTATATTCAAAGTAACATCCTTTATTAAAATTTCATAATGACTTTTGGCCAGAAGGCCTACAGAAATTATATTCAACAAGAACATTGGGCAAAAATGACAATCATTTAGTACAATGACATTTCTATTGAAAATTATTTCAAGAACTCCTAATGCCAGAACTGGAACTAATCTTCCATCGCCGACATTGAGGAATCTTTCATTGTCCTCAAATCTTCTAGTGACTGTAGTCCCTGCAATGAATTGCAAATGTTAAAAGGACTCCTGGTATCCAATACCCAGGTCTGATTATCATATACAGAAAAATTACAAGGTGTTATCATATAAATACCTTGTTGAGCAACATCTTGCCACTTTTTTCTTCTTTGGCCTGTTTGGATCAAGTGTGGCAATGTAAAGAGGACAGTTCCTCTTTCAGTGCCCTTGCATCTTGCAATGAAAGCATTTAGCTTGACTTTTGTCAACTTTCTTCTTCTGCATCTGACCCTTTATAGATGTCCTAGCATGTTGCACATTTTTCTTATTCTTTTTCTTCTTCCCTTTCCCAAAGGGTTGACACCCTACCTTAGATCCTTCAACCACATTAACCAAACCCTTAGAGAGCTGGTTGTCCTTCTCAAAGTTCTGTAACAACCCCAACAAACCATGGTAGTTGACTGCAGGCTTTGTCATTCGAAAATGAGTAAGGAAAGGTCAGAAGGTTGGAGGCAAAAAATTCAGGATCGTATCTTTTCCAACTGGGAGGGAGGTCCTTGGCCAAAAGGCCCTCCGTCAAGGGTATTTTGGCTTACCATGAGGGACGATGCCGCCAAGTTGGTCCAGAAATGTGACGGCTGCCACTGCCATGCACATATCCAGCACCAACCCTCTATCTCTTTGAATCTACTCTGGCTCTGTGGCCCTTTGCCTAGTGGGTGATGGACATCCTTTGGACCATTTCCTCCGGCTTTAGGAAAATGGAAGTTCCTGATTATTGCCATCGATTACTTCACCAAGTGGGTCGAGGTTGAGGCACTGGCCAAGATCACTGAGAACAAAGTCAAAGCCTTCTTCTGAAGTCAGTCATATGCCGCTTCGGCCTACCTCACACTCTGTCACTGATAACAGCTGCCAGTTTGACAACGTCACATTCAAGACTTTCTGCAAGGAACTGGGCATTCACCATCGATTCACTTCCGTCGGCCACCCAAAGACCATTGGGAAGGTCGAGGTTATGAACTGCACCATCCTTAGGGGGCTTAGAACTCGGCTGGACGAATCCAAAGGTCGGTGGATGGAGGAGCTTCCTAGCGTACAGTGGGCCTACCACACAACCCCAAGGGCTCCGATAGGCGAAACCCCCTTTAGTTTAGCCTTCGGGTCTAGGCGGTCATTCCTGTGGAGATCGGATTGCCAAGCCCGCGTGGAGTCCTACAACGATGAAGACAACTCTGCCCAGCTAGAGCTAACCTTGACTTCATCGATGAAGCACACGATCGGGCACGATTACATATGGTAGCTTTTCGCCAACGAGCAGCCAATATTATAATGCCCGGGTCCGTCCCAAAGTGTTTCGCCCTAGAGATCTGGTTTTAAGAAAGGCTGAGGTGTCCAAGCCGACGAGGGAGGCAAGCTGTCCGCCAATTGGGAAGGTCCTTACCGCATCACCGAGGTGCTCCATCAAGGAGCGTACCGAATTGAAGAGCTCAACGGCCGACCTATCCCGCGTACTTGGAATGCGGACAACCTCCGTCGATATTATCAATGATGTATCTCTTCATGTTGTGAGCAATAAAGGATCTTCTTCATCACCGAAGCCATTTCTTCTTGTGTCCAAGGACCAGATCCCAAGAAAGGACCTCGTCAGCATCGCGGCCCATGGGACACCACTCGGCCCTGGCACGACGGTGCCCCCGAGTCGTTCAAGTCCCTAAAGGCTTCGTAACCGATCGAGTCACCCCTTGCAGCGGTTCCTAAACCCCCGAGGCAGTTCAAAAGGACCTCGCCGACATCGCGGCCCGTGGACACCACTCGGCCGTGCCCCTGAGTCGTTCAAGTCCCTAAAGGCTCCGTAACCGATCGAGTCGCCCCTTGCAGCAGTTCTAAACCCCAAGGTGGTTCAAAAGTACCTCACCAGCATCGCGGCCTATGGGACACCACTCGGCCCCAGCACGACGGTGCCCTCAAGTCGTTTAAGTCCCTAAAAGCTCCGTAACGGTCGAGTCGCCCTCGTAGTGGTCCCTAAACCCCTGAGGTGGTTCAAAAGGACATCGCCGGCATCGCAGCCCATGGGACACCACTCGGCCCCGGCACGGCGGTGCCCCCGAGTCGTTCAAGTCCCTAAAGGCTCCGTAACCGGTCGAGTCACCCCTCGCAGCGGTTCCTAAATCCCCGAGGCGGTTCAAAAGGACCTCGCCGGCATCGTGGCCCATGGGACACCACTTGGCCCCGGCACGGCGGTGCCTCCGAGTCGTTCAAGTCCCTAAAGGCTCCGTAACCGATTAAGTCGCCCCTCGCAGCGGTTCCTAAACCCCCAAGGTGGTTCAAAAGGACCTCACGGCATTGCGACCCATGGACACTACTCAGCCTCGGCACGGCGGTGCCCCCGAGTCGTTCAAGTCCCTAAAGGCTCCGTAACCGGTCGAGTCGCCCCTCGCAGTGGTTCCTAAACCCCGAGGCGATTCAAAAGGAACCTGATGACTCTCAACTCTCAGGTCACCCTTCGGGGTTCAAAAGGAACTTGATGACTCTTACTCTCAGGTCACCCTTCGGGGTTCAAAAAGAACTTGATGACTCTTACTCTCAGGTCACCCTCCAGGGTTTAAAAGGCTTTTGATGACCACAATTTTGCCTCAGCAGCTCTAAGTTTACCTCAGCGGCCAAGGTCTAATTGGTTGATGGGCACCCGCTTCTGCCCCGGCGTCGGCCTTGGGCTTTCACCCCGACCTCATCCTAGTCAGCCTCGCCCAGGCTCTCCTTCTCGGCCTTGGTCTCGGCGCACAAGTCCTTAAAGCAGTTCAGGGTCAAGGCCCGGTCCTGCGTCATCTCCCGCAGACTTCGCCCACTATGGTGGCCTTCGGAACCAATCACCAAGGTGCCCCTATGAGTTCGACAGCTTCACGCCTGTTTAGGCAGTACCCTAAGTTCAGAGGCCTGGTTAGCGGTGCGGATCTTCGTGGACTTGTTCAAATCACTCTCGAGCCTAAGTTTGGGAGTCTACCACGGCACCTCCAATATACGTGATACTCACGGGCAGGAAAGTAAGGCATTTGAAGAATAACTCCCTTTTATTGAATATCTTAGAATAATTACAAAATTTGACCTGGGGTCAGTTACAAAAGGAAAGGGAAAAATATGAAAGTGCAGAAAACAAAAATGCAAGGTTGTTTCAGGACTCACTCGGCCCCGGCTCCTCTCTATCCTCTTCCTCCTCCGCGGTTCTTCACCAAGATCCCCGGGCTGGATCTTTTCAAGATCAGAGCTGTTGATATTAAGGGCCACGACACTTTCGCCTTGCAAAGTTCGAAGCCCTTCACATAGGCGTCAAAACTGGCCTCATGACCTCCTGCTAAAACTCCATTAAGGCCTTAAAACCGGCGATGGCGTTAGTCACTTTGGCCTTGGCCTCCCGGATCTGTGCCTCGCCCTGGCCTCGGCGTCACGGATTCGTGCTTCGGCCTCGCCTCAGCCTTCCTGGCACGCCTCGGCTTCCCAGACCCTACTTTCTGCCTCCTCGGCGCGGGCCCTAGCCTCATGAGCATGGGCCTCCGCCCCAGCCTGCTCATGCCCAGCATCGACCACCACTGCCTCTGCTGCCGCCTGAGTCTCGTTCATCGCCTTTTCGACCCGGCTTTCCATATATTGGAGCTGGCGGAGTAGCTCTTCTATCCTGCCCCTGGCCGACTCTAGTCTGAATGAGATGAGGGCCAGTTGGGCCTCGGCTGCAGAAGCTGGGCCGCCTTTGATTTCGGCCCAGCACTTCGCTTCCTTCGCCGGCCGCTTAGGTCCTCCTCTCGGACCTTGGCCTCCTCCTGCAGCCAAACGAGGTTCTCGGACAGCGCCCGGCTCTGCTCCTTATACTTATCGGCCCGCCCGAGGGTGCGCGCGAGCGCCCCCCTGTATGGGTCGCCGCCACACGAAGGGCAAAGGCCCCGTTGGCCAACTGCACCAAAGGAATTCGTCATCCACAGGTCGACCAAGGTATGTCAAAAAGGGACTATGTTCGAAAGATTACCTGGAGCACATTTATCATCACCATATCTAGGACGACGGCATGGGACTGCTGCCCCATTTCCTCATCGGTCGCCGAGGTCCGTGCCTTTGATAGGAGAACGGCGGCCCGCGCAGCATCCTCCATGGTGGAAAGCCTGGGCCCAGCCACGCTGGCCCCCCAGCATCTCGTCGACCGGCTACCGGGTCGGGCAATGCGCGGATCGCCGCGGCGAGCTCCCCGGCTCGGCCCTATGCTCATGGGGCCTCCTCGTCCCGGCATTGGAACCCTTAATGGCAACCATCCCCTCTCCGGCTATGGGGGGCGCCTTCTCCAGCTCGGCGGGAGCCGGAGGGCTTCTAACAATTGCATCCTGCCCCGCCTCGGCTAAATCGACAGCGGCAGGGACTTCCTCCTCAAGATCCAGGACCACCACGACAGCCTCAATGGTGGCCGGGATCTCCCCCTCTTCCATCTCGGCCTCGGCTAGCTCGAGAACCGCTCCTTAAGCCGGTGCCTCCTTAACCGGCTCTTCCGCAGGTGCCTGGGTAAGGGGGCTTCTGAGACCTCGGCCAGTTCGACACGGGCTCCTCTCCGTGCCTTCTTGGCTGGCCTCGCTGCTCGCCGGCCGCCAGCCTCTTTTGACACACGAGGGTCTCGAATTTCTCTGCAGGAATCCTTATTGCTACACAAAAATACACATCAGTACAAAAAAAAAAGAAAAAAAGAAGAAGAAGAAAAAGAGAGAAGAGAAGAGAAGGGGGGTGAGGCAATGAATGACAAAATGGATAAGGGCAACGCCCAGCCAAAGGCGAGAGGAATGGGTTTCTATGCTCACCAACTGCTGGGGCCAACTCGGCCTCATACAAGTTCTCCTCGGACAGAAGATCCTTGTAGGAAGAAATCTGGGAGGACGAAAAGTGGCGGAAGAGTTTCCCGTCCTTATCACTCATAGCCGAATTCTTGTTGGAGCTGACGTCTGATTCCCCCAATCAGTCCTCACTCCCTCCACATGGGCGAAAAGGAATTGAGATTTCCACCCTCTGATTTTGGATGGAAGACCTAAAGGAAGGGCCCTACCCGGCCTAGCCGTAAACACCCACCAGGCCCCCTCGCCCTGCGGGGAGCTTGTAAAAGGCTCGGAACAAAGACAACCTGGCTGCGGAGCCCTGGAAGTGACAAAGAATGACGAAGGCACAGAAAATCCGAATCGAGTTCGGGGTTAACTGTGCCGGCACTAACCTATATCTATTTAATAGGTTCAAGAAGAAGGCATGGAAAGGAAGCCGCAGCCCGCACCGAAAGAACTCTTCATACAGAGCGACCTGACCTGGGAGGACGGAGTTCACTCTGTCTTCAGGTCCCGGTGCAGATAGACGATAAAGTCGGGGACCCTATACATGACCTAAGGGCCTCGACCTCTTCAGGGGTCATGGTGGAAGCAATCCCCCCGGCCCCCCGGGTCAAGGCTTGCTGCCGAAGGAGATGCCGGACGACGGGAGGAAATAGGAACTACTCTCACCGAGGGAGTTTGGGCAGATGGTTGGTCACTCGCCCCCGGTCGGTCACGAATCGTGATCCCACCTAGTGGCTGGGGCATTTGGCTGACAGTTGAAGTGCGATCCTCACCAGGGGAAGGGGATAACTCTACCACTGGTCTCTTACCCTCTTTAATGGCCCTACGGTCCATGGATCAAAGGTTAAGGGTGAAGAATGGAAACCAACCTGGAAGTTAGTAAGAAGATGAAGGCTGAAGGTCTTGGGTCGCAAGGGAGCTCAAGGAGGAAGGAGGCAGGGGAGCAATTGCGATGTAAAGCTCTCCCCCGAGCCCATGGAGCGCCTTTTATACCCTAATTTCAAATCACATCGCCCGAGAATTTGCCACGTGGCCTTCACCTATTGCGCTGGGTTCCCAGGCGCCGGCCATTTCGCCCATGCCCGAGGCACGCTGCCTCGGTTCCGCCGAGGAGCAATATCCCAGGCCAATGACGATGCTTGAAAAGCGGAGAGGCAATGATGGTGCCTACCTTTTTCCCATCCTCCGAGAAGCACCCCCTCGAGACACCGGAGCCGATGTCAGCTCTCACTAACCGATGATTACGGAAGATTTGCGAAGCGACATCACCTCGGAAAGCCGCGCAGCTCACCCACCGTTAAAGGCACCCATAACTGGTTATCAATTTTGAATTTTCGCGCCCCTTTCGCCCAAAGGATGGCTGACATGTGGCCCTTCGTGCTCAGAACTGGGGGGGCATCTGATGTGGCTAATGATGTAGCTAATAAAGCCACAGGGGTAATTATGGAAAAATCAACCACGTGGCACAAACACATTCCGTCGGCTCCAGCATCTCCAAGGTAGCCGAGGTGGCCCCGACCTCTTCAGGTCAGCCCCATTGGCCCCGGCATCTCCAAGTCAGCCGAGGCAGCGCCGACCTCTTCATGTCGGCCCCGTCGGCCCCGGTGTCTTCAAATCAACGGAGGTGGCCCCGACCTCTTCAGGTCGGCCCCATCGCCCCGGCATCTTCAAGTCAGCTGAGGGGCCCCGACCTTTTCAGGTCAGCCTCGTTGGCCCTACCGTCTCCAAGGTAGCCGAGGCAGCCCCGACCTCTTCAGGTCCCCGGCATCTCTAAGTCAGCCGAGGCGGCCCCGACCTCTTCAGGTCGGCCCCGTCGGCCCCGGTGCCTCCAAGGTAGCCGAGGCGGCCTGACCTCTTCAGGTTGGCCCCATCGGCCCCAGCATTTCCAAGTCAGCCGAGGCGGCCCCGACCTCTTCAGGTTGGCCCCGTCGGCCCCGCCTCCAAGGTAGCCGAGGCAGCCCCGACCTCTTCAGGTCAGCCCCGTCGGCCCCGACATCTCCAAGTCAGCCGAGGTGGCCCCGACCTCTTCAGGTCGGCCCCATCAGCCCCGGCGTCTCCAAGGTAGCCGAGGTAGCCCCGACTTCTCTAGGTCGGCCCCACGTCTGCCAGAACTATCAACCTTCTGACATGCGAAGCCTAACACAATCAGGCCTGCCTACCGCCTGACCACGCCATCGATGGGACCATGCCCACCTACCGGCTGACTCCGCCGATTGATGGGACTTGGCCCACCAACCGCCAGCTTTCCCTCTCCAATGGGACAGGACCCACAAATCAGCCCTAGATTCACGTAACCCCCATATGTCCCGTGGACATCTCCCCCTCGCGGAATGTCATGCAGCTAATCCCCATGCAGGTCCCAACTGCCTATAAAAGAGTAAGTCCGCAAGAGATTCAGGTAAGGGCAAACATAAGCACCCTCTCATTCTATTACCCCGGAGAAACTCTACCTCAGAGCTTTCTCCACCCCAAAAGAGCTCTCTCGAGCTCTGTCTCAGCTGTGACCTCGATCGCTACTTGGGCATTGGAGGGTCTCCACCGGAGAACCCCTTCGGTCTCGAGACTTCTTACAGATTGTCCGGCTGGGCGAGGATCTCATCGGCAATCAGATCAGTCTTTCCGGTGCTCAACATAGGTGATCAGGCATCATCAAGAAAATAAACCTTGCCCTCTACCAGGCCCTTGCTTACCCTATGATTGATTGCCCTCCAGTGTCACCCCAATAAGTACAAGAAAGAATATGCATAGTCTTAGGCATTGACCCCCATACGACCTCTACTCACCATCTATCACCACCCTCAAGAAGTGCATCACTTGAAAGCATAAACAATATTGCGAGGAAGATGGATAAATATTAATAATTTATCCCAAAAAAAGTCATAATACAAAAGAATATTAGTGATAGATATTATAACCACTTTATAATGCATAAAAGAACTCCGTCAAGGCTGATCCCAAGCTCGGATAAAGGAGGAGGATTGCGTTAGGTAACGACAGCCAGCATAAAACGTCATCAGATCTCCTAAAATATGATTCTTGAGTTGAGTTTCTAATGCATAAAAGAATATAAATAAATAATTTTTATTTAAATATTGGTCAGATAATACTTATCTTCAAAAATGTGGATGTTTGAGTAATTTCGATGACCTCCGAAAGAATAAGTTATAAAAAGAAATATGATCATATGAGTGAAACCATTGCATCTCTATTGCTTAACTTAAATGAACTTGTTAAAACATGACTCCATAAATTTTAAGTTCCTTCACAAAGAGTGAACTAGCAATACGGACTCAATCAAAAAGATCACAATTTTTCACCTTTATTATCACCACCTACATATGATAAGTCTTCTTTGCCAAATGCCTTGATAACCTTCAACCAACGCTTTGTACCCAGCAGAATTCTCTTAGAGCCTTAGCAGTATAGCAAACCTAGAGGTGCAATTGTTTTAACTTTACCAGAGGTTTATAGTATTAGTGCATATCGCTCTATATTAAGTGTATCGTACAATACTAGTATTAAATCAATACTCATAGAAGATGCCAAATAATTTTACATTTTAAACATATCAATACCATACTAATATAGCATCGCTATGTGATTTGGAGCCAAGATTGCAAGCCTTAACCTTATCAATGTATTGATAAATGCCTTGAATTGCAAACTACATTTGATATATCAAGATGTATGGAATGATGTTTATTAATTAGCACTATCATCAAGCAAACAATTTGATTTGTTTGAAGCCACTGATGTACTATATAAGTGATATTGTGAATATTTACTCCTTGAAAAAGAATGATCTTCTCCTACGTAAGTAGAATAGCACCATTCAACTCTTTAGGCTTCTTATCATTTATAATGCATGGTTATTAACAATTGCTCTCATATTGTTTTCCACATTATTTTACAAGCAATATATGCAATTCTTTTTTTAATACAATGCTTTTTAATATGGTGCTTTTTAAGTTTATAAATGAGTTGAATTGACTTGTGACCCATCCTATTCCCAATCTAATTAGACTTCATGCAATCCATATTTAAGAATTATGAGTTAGGTATCTGATCCAAACTTGGTTTGGCTTCAATCATAATCATCAATTATAAAATCGTATATTCCTTTACTTAATTATTTTTAGTAGTTCATTAAATGAACTCTCATTTAAACTAATTCTTCTTTTTATCTATATAACTGGATCTTCTCTCATTTATTTTTATTTAATTATATCTCAATATTTATATTTTATTATTTATGTCGATAGATTTTTTTTATAATATATGTAAGTATATCAATAAGTATTTTAAAAGATCAATAAATATTTTAAAAGCCATAATTTATACACTTAAGGTTAATAATTTACTTGGGCAGAATTAAAAATTTTTGAATAAAAATCTAAGTTTAAGTTAGCTCTTTTTATCATATTTAAATTTTTTATGAATTTATATCTGATTATTAATTAGTAAATTATAGCTATAAATAATAGCTAAATACTTGACTTAAATGCAAACATGATCTGAATCTCATCTCGAACTAAAATATTTTGGGTTTGATGTGGGTCATACTTGAGCTCAAATCGACTTAAATGACCTATTAAGTTCGATATTCTACCTATGAATCCAATCAAACTTGACTTCATCAATAAATAGGTTAGCTATGGGTCCAAATCTATGAGCCAAATGTGAGATCGGGTCAAATTGAGATCAAGTGTGATTCAATATGATCCAATCTGTTTGCAGTCCTGGTACTTCTTTTACGCACAAAATGCAAGTTTCTTAAGATTCTTATAATTCTTTTTTCAAATCTAACATGTTACAGAGAAGGTGAATAGAAAGTTCTTCATTGAAATCTACTCATTTCTCATCCATCTAATACTTTGTGATGCGCTCCTTTTTGATTTCTCACTAATAATTTTTGATGAGAAACAAAATCATCATTACATTAATATACGTGCACAAATAAAAAAGATTAGGATCACTTTCGATTTACGCATGTCATCTGCTGTATTTGGAAAAAGATAAAATCTTCGTCTCAGCAGGACCGAGCCATCTATCCATCCTGACAAAGCCGAGCCACCTCCTCGTCTCGGTAGGGCCGAACCATTCTCATGCTCGGCTAGTCTCGGTCAGATTGAACCATTCTCATGCCTCGGCGGGCCCAGAATAGCCAAAAGCCAAATATGACCCTTAGGCCACGTCAGCTCTCATCGTCCCAAAAGGAAAATCGAGCCAAGCACAGCCTATTACCTATAAATAATAACCGAATCTCAAAGCTTCGAATCAACCTCTTCAGCCACCGATCCTCATAACAAACATGATTCGAATCTCGTCGCCTCGTAACAAACTTGATTCGAATCAAATCGGTCCCCATTTTCTAAGTCACGTTCAAAGAATCAGGTGAACAAATCGTCAGATAGTCTATAAATACCTTCCCCGAAATCCTTTCAGGTACGCTTATTCTTTCACTAAAAAATATCTATTGAAGCTCAAGCAGAGCTCTCTGGATTCTCGAGAGACCATCCTAGCGGACTTTTCTACGAGAACCTTCTTCTCATATCTGCTTGCTGGGAATTAATCTTCACTGACTTGGGCACCGAAAAGTCTTCGCAGAGGTCCACCCCAATGCTCGCTGCGTGATGACTATTTTACAAGTCCATCCAGATGAGAGATTGGCATCCGATTCAAAGGTAGACTGTACCCGAGTCGAAGAATGAACTTCTACGGCAACAATTTTCTTTTCATTTACAACCAAATATAGAGAAAAAAGCACGAACAATTTCTCTTCTCTTACGGTCTCCTCAACGAAACAACCTCTAAAAGAATGGCATGGCTCTTATAAATATTTAAGCACAACAAATAGAAATTGCCCAGAAGTCAACTTGATGGCAACTTTCATTAGAATGATACCTCACTATATTCAAGAGCATGAGTGCAGCAAATTGGATTATTGGAGCTTGCATCGAGACACCGCTGCATTACAAGGCATAGAAACTTGTTCATATCATGGGCTAATCGGTATAGGATCCTTTACATGCAATTTGAGACTTAATCGAACTTGCCATGATTCCAAAAGAGGATGAAGTTTTAGAGTTCAAAAATGCATAAAAAAGAACCTGTTCAAAGTTTGAAAAGAACTTAGCTAAAAGGTATAGTAAAAATACAATTTTTTCCAAAAAGGTTTAGAAGACTATTCTCTAGAAAAAATATAAACATCTTCCAAACTATTCTAACAATTGTTGAAACACTTCACTGTCTTTATTAAGTGATTTATAGAACATACATCTTAGGGAGCCCCTTTTGGTTGCTAGTCAAATTCTAGGCCCATTTGATCAAATGCAACTTGACCCGGATGAACTTAAAATATAGTTGCTGGTACGAGCTCATGGAGCAACCCAAAAATCGCTTAGGACTCTTCAACTGGGATCAAAATGAATTTTGCTTGACAATTTTAGTTGAGAAAAAAAAAAAACTTAAATGAGTTGAGCTGAGTTGAGTATAAGTTATTAGTGAAATGTAGGATAAATTTTATTTTGATTTTTGATATTTTTAAAAAATTTGGAATATATATACTGTACTGGATTTGGATTAGTTAGAACCGATTGGAGCTATAATTTTATGGTCCAAATGCCAGCGATTAATCCGGATGGCTTTCTGGTTCAGCTGAATCGGATCAATTTCAGGTCGGTTCTAGGTCGTCAGGAGCGAGTCGACCCCAAGCACTGGCGGTCCAGGGGCACGGCGGAGGGTCCCGACGCTGCGGTTTAGAAATTAGAAACTGGTGCCGGGTGTCGCTCCGGTTCACTGGCCGATCCTTCGTCTCTCAACCTTAAACCCCACCCCAACCCTGTTGCCTTGCAATCGCCTCCTTCTCGCACCCCGTCCGGCGTCGATCGGGAGCCCGTGATTCGTCGCCGACTCGTCATTGGCTTCCATCCAAGCCCCAGTTCTTTTCCCCGTCGAGAGGTAAAAATACTCTATCCCAAGAAGTGTTCTTGTTCTTTTCCTTTCTCACTTACGCATGCATTCACAAAGTTTTCTGGCATCAGCTTAGTATTGGAAGCCTTCTTTTAGCGTTAGTTATCATTGATTGATTATTTGGGTGCAAAAGTATGTCATTTTTATTATCAACCAATCGCCTCTTTGGCTGTAATCTTGAAATTCCAACCTAATTAGCGGGATGGCATCAATGGCTTCATGAAATCAATTAATTATCCAAACATCCTGTCATAAAATATACTCTTTGTGGGTAGATGATACAATATATTGTTTGAAGCTTGATTTATGATGCTATAACTTCTTGTACAGACTCCTGGTATACTCTTATGTTGATGTCACGGGTTTTTGGGAGAGTGCTGTATGCTGCAGCCAAATCAGAGTCCTCTGCTGCTTCCACTGCTTTTGTAGCTGCTGCTTCGGCTTCAGATAAGAAATTACACAATCCTCTTGAGGAATTTTTTGAGGTGGATAGAAAAGCAGATGAGGAAAAGCCTGTTGTCTATGGTATATCTCTTATCCATTTTCTTTAGAGAAATTGGGATTTCCCATAAAATATCTCTCCCCCTTAAAAGATTCTTAGGTGGACCTGTTTTTTAATCTCTCATGGGATTTGACATTCTCATTCTAAATTCTACTTGGCACACTTTATCCTTGTCATCCTTTACTGTACTGCCTCTTCCTCTACAATTATAAAATTGAAAGTACATGCGGTAGCTATTATAGCATATGGAACTTAAAAATCTTTTTCATCTGTTTGGTAAAAACTATCTGATGGAATATAGAACTGCCTCAATTTTGAGTTTTAACCTAGTTTCTCATCTGTCAACATGGTCAAGTTGTGCATGGCATGAGAATCGAAGTGAAGAGCTTCGAAGCAATCTATTAATGGATAGGCTTGGTTGATTTTTTTCTGGCGGTGGGATCAGCAGCACTCCTGAAGAGATGGAGGATACAACATTACATAGCATCAGATAAAACTAGAAGTTAACACAGTTTTAATAATGCATCCTTATTATGTGATATTTAATTGTTAGTGCACTTGGACATATTCCGAATTTAAAGCAAAAGATACACCAAATTCTTTAACAGAAAGATTTGAAGATGATTGATCTTCTATATCATGGATGGAAGTTTCTCCTTGAACTCTGATACCAAAAATGTAATTGAAACCTTTTGGTTTCAGCCTGAATCACCTATGTTGATATTGGGGTCGGTCTCTGAATTTTGGTTGAGAATAATTTATGAGGCTACATTAAGTGTATACATTAGCTATTTGCATTATTTCTTTGCTCTTATTTGTATTCATTTAAATGCTGGGAAACATTTTCTCTAAATGAAGCTTGCATTATATGATCTTTAGGAAGATACAAATGCAATTTTAGGTTCCAAGGGCAAAGTAATAAATAATATTTTATTTTTAAAAAAAATTGATTGTTTTCTTGTGAAACCATTGAAAGCATACATTCAGAAGTCCCTGAATTAATCTAATATCATTGTAATAATATTTAACATATTTTCTTGAATTATTTATTTTCTTTTTTCCTAATTTTTGGTTTATATATATTATAATTTTTTATAAATTCAACTGAAGCTAGACCTGAAACCATTGAAATTGCTGAAAAAACTGGGACTGAAACTTATTTGGTTCGTTGAAACAGAAACTGAGTTTTTAAATCTTGCTCTACATGCTTTGATTGTGTTTACTTCCTTCTTCTTGATTATGTCTTTATTATTTTGGGGAATGTGGGATGTGCCGCAAAGTTTCTCATTGATTAGATTCAAGTGCAACATGGTGGGGAATGGCATATGAGCCTAGCCACCTATTACTAGTAGCATCAACCTAGTAAAAGGGAGATATAACAGATTGTCGTGGGTGACTTTGTTTATTCTTTTGGCTATTTCTCACCCCAATGCTCAACTCATTGCGATGATTCCCATAGGGTTAGTGGTTGTCTCTTACCAAAACACTAAGATGCTGTTTGGTATCAATTTAATTTTTCTTATGTTCAAATATAGAAAAATAAAAATTTGATTTCTAATTTATTTCTAATTTTTAAAGGTATAGACATGTTTGATATAGTTAATTGTTTTTAAAAATATAAACATGGTACCAATGGTTGAAGCGGTGATAGTGCTGGTGGAGATGGTAAAGGTTGTCGAGATAGTGGTGATGGTAATGGCAACTATAGTGGGGGGCATTGACAATGCGGTGGTCATCGTGGCGGCAATAGTGGTAGTGATGGTAGTGGAAATGACTGTGCAGTGGTAATGGAGATGTTGGTGGTGAAGATGATGGTAGCAATGGTAGTGGTGGAGATAGTGGCAGTGGAATGGTGGCTGCAATTGCAGGTGATAGCAATAACATGGGTAGTGTTGGTGGCAATAGTAAAAGATATGAGTTTCCTGTTTTTAAAAAACATTGAAAGTAAGAATTTCTCACTTTCATTTTTTTTTTGAAATTATGGAAATGGCTTTTGAAAGATAGTAAATAAAAATAATAACACCATACATGTTTTTTGCTTTGCTTTTTGTAATTTTAATTTTTAACAATATAAAAATAAGATGCTAAATAGGTCTTTAATTGTTTGTCTATTAATATGTAAACATATTTCTAACTGTCGGTCTATTCTTGGTGTTGGTGGTTGACCAACTCCATATCTATGCAATTTAGAAAAATCATCGTGTTATTGTAGCGTCTTGGCATGGTTTTTTCTAGTCACATTTCCAATATAATTTACTTGGAATGCTTGATTTGGAATATATGTTGGGCTTATCTGCTGTGATTTGCCCAAGCTATGTTACTTAGCTGGATCATCGTTGATTAGAAGTTGTCTTGAATATATAAAACCACTGAGCATAATGACTATTGCATCAGAGGTTTATAAGTATAGCTTATTGGTTGCGGGGTGCATACTTTAGCGAGAATAAGTAACAATTTTTTTCTTTTTCTTTCCTTTTCTTTTCTTGAATGATCCAAAAGTCTCCATCTTCATGGGGAATGGAATTTATCATACTCTCAAAAATAAGAGTGAATACCATTTTCAATTTAACTTAGATAAAAATAAACAGGGGAACTATTTCAATTTTGTTTTCTCTATTGCATCTCTGTTCTTTTTTTAGGGATTAGCTCAAGAAAATCAAACACTGGACATTAGCAATAAGTAGCATACATAATCCTCTCCACCTGAGTCAGTCAAATTGATGTATTCGGGTTCCATCTTCTTATAAATGCTGGCATCTGATTGCATATAGAAATTATATACTATCAATAGAAACAGCATAGTCCTGGCATCTTTTTTACTTGAGTTCACTTGATGTTTGACATGTGAAATCACTCACTAATCATCCGGTTCATGTATGTTTTATGAATTATGTGAAGCTTTAGAAAGTTTAGCCAAAAATCCCATTCTTATAGCTTTATAATGTCCAGGTCGTAGCTGGAAAGCTTCTGAATTGCGTCTCAAATCCTGGGATGACCTTCACAAATTGTGGTATGTTCTTTTGAAGGAAAAGAACATGCTGATGACTCAACGCCAGATGCTAAATGCTCAGAATTTACGGTTTCCTAACCCTGAACGCGTTTCCAAGGTGTGCTTTGGCACTCCCTGTTAATTAGCCAGTGCCCTTATATTCCTTGTTTGATATTATTCCAAAATGTTGGTTACCTATATGGGCTCTTGTCCTCATAATGTAACTAAAACATCTGACATGTGGCACATTGATTGTGCATGGTCTAAGCTTGATTTGAAAATAACAACATTTTATTTTAAATCTTATAAGAAAGGAATTGACCATGGAATTCCATATTTATTGAGTAGAGTGTCTTTTTCTTTCATAACTTGTCATGATCTGGTAGCTTTGGTTGTGGGAGCTTCTATTACCACTCCAATGTGTTGATGTGCAACTGGCATGCTTTGTTGCATTATACATTAATGGCTTTTTTTTAATGCGTGGACCAATTTTAACTTTTTGACAATTTTGTTCAGGCATGTTTATAAAAGAACATCTTCATTCTGGACTGTCAATATAAACATAGCATCATGAATGATCCTATATGTTTTTGGTGGCCATCTAATTTGTGTGACACATAGTTTCAAGTAATGTATCAAAGAAAATTTATATGGAGGTTTTTGCATATTACCTACATGCAACACCATAAACTTAATGACCTTTTGGATGCTTGCATAGACCATTTGTAGGATAACTTCCCACCAGCTGGAAAGTGAGAAGGGGCATCTAGGCCAGCAAAGTGGCAGAGTCTACATGGTTTTGGAAGATTTAATACATCTAATCCCTATTTTAGTGATGAAACAAATCGCCTCTTATAAGGAATACCAAATTCCCAGAATTTCTAGGTGGGAATATCTCCACAGCCACAAATATCCTATTACCTTGCTTCGCATCTCTACAGTTTGTTCTCATTTATCCACCCTGCAATGACTTATCTGATGGATTAGTGATTCAAGCATCCAGACAGACTCTAAATTTCACAGTAGAAAGTTGCATAAGGTTGCAGTGTAAGTTAAACAACATGATGCTAAAAGATCCATCAATATTACATGGTGTGTAAATGTTTTGATGAGCAATTAATACGTCATAATATAATATAACACCAGTATGCTCGATGCCACATTAGATGTCAAAAAGGTTTCTAATCTTCTTTGGTCTTTCATGTTCATCTTGTAGGTGTTATAGAAGGCCTATTGATATCTTAAGAAGCTGTCCATTAAACATGCTAGTTAATGCTCATTAACTCACAACGTATCTATTTAATGCTTCATTTAACTCACAATACTCCTTGAGATATTCTCTAGTTACATTTTTTTTTCTTTTCCCCGTTTAATGGATAAGATTCTATGACAGCATGCATAATTAACATCTGTAATCCAATAACCTGGATTTATATTTCAGGTAAAGAAGTCAATGTGCCGAATCAAACATGTTTTGACTGAGAGAGCAATTGCTGAACCTGATCCAAGGAGGACTGCTGAGATGAAGAGGATGATTAATGCCCTGTGATGCCCTTTTCGTTGACATTTCTCCTATTCTTGAATCATCTCAAGTGTTGTTTATCAATGAGATACAACTAAGCTTGTGGCATCATGCATCTGAGAAAATTATGATTTAATGCAATTCAAATGTGCCTAGAACAACAGCTACAGCCCTTGTAATGAATGCTGATCCTATTTTTTATTTTCTAAACTAGACGGCATTTTAAGTGCCTGTGGTTGCTCTGAACGTACAAAACTGCTTGCGTAGTTCTAATAAATCGGGATCAAGGAATGCTAGTGATAGCAGGTTGTAAAAATTTCCATCTGGCATTCTCAACCGAGTTGTGCGCTATTCATTCTCACCAATCTGATTTTCCCAAAGTGCTTAAAGAACATTTTATATAGAATGCATTAAGTCAAATGTGTCATCCTCAATGAAAGCTGATCTTGTTTTGAGCTTACCATTTAATCAAATTTGGTGTACTTAAAATTTATTTTTAGGGCATACAAGCATGAGGGATAAATAATCAAATCCAACACAAAATCAACAAATTGGGGATGGTAGTGCTACTTTGACAAAGCTGAAGTAGACTTGACAACCGCCGCCTAGAGTCTGATTTGACTCTCTTTATTTTATTTTTATTTATTTATTTTTTTCCATTGCTTGCTGCCTTGCTTTGGGTGGCAATACCTCACCTTCTAGCCCTTGAAAATTTTGTATTGCATGCCCATGGAAGGTACATAAAAATAAACTAAATTCTTGAATAATTAAATATGATTTTTCTAGAATTTTAGAATTCAAGAACTTTAATTGCATATTACTAACGTTAATTTGTCACCGTTGGATTCAATTATAGCATATCAACAAGATATCTTAAAATTACCTATTTCTCTTTAGTAAAAATTTTGGTCATCATAAACACCACAAGAACATCAAAGAACAAAACATGGATGAATTTCAATGTTAGCATCCAATCTATAATATTATTTTTTAAAAAATTTTATTGTATAATAATTATAAGTATACTTATGTTTTTTTGTATGAAAATAATATAACTGTGTAGTATAAAGATAATTAAATATAACAAATAATTATTATTTTAATATATATATATAATAATAATAATAATAATAATAATATATAATAGATAGATATTATGTAATTGATCAACGAAGGCTCAGACATTAAATTGTATACCAAGCATGGTTGTTGGGTCAAATGCTTTGCAATAAAAATGGTCCTACCCAACAACCACAATAGCTAAAATTTAATGAATCAGGTTGGCGCTCCAAATCTCTCATGCGTTGTATGTATGCGTGTGCTAATTAAAAATTTTTATTTACACCGTTTGGATTGTTCAGTGTATCCATCTAAATTTTTTTTTTAAAAAAAATTCTAAACTATCCTCATCTTTTTCTTCTTCTTCTTTTCTTTTTTCTAGCACCGCCCCTATATCTCTCCTCTATTCCCATCTCCTCTCCTTATGTTTCTAGCACCGTCCTTGTTAAATCTTTGTTGATCATCATCAAAATCTATTTTTAATGTAAAAAATGGTGCCGAAATGAGATTTCATAGTGATCTCTTGACCCATGCTGTATTAAATCGATCTGATTCAGAGGAGGGTTCTGGATGCGAATGTTTCCTACCATAAGTTTTTATGAATAGATTCTGATGTTTTAGGAAGCGATTTAAGGGATTTTTTGTAATCTTTAAATTTTTTTTTTTTTTTTTTTTTTTTGAAGGAAGGCATTGGTACAAAAGAAAGAAAGAAGGTAGGATTCTAAAAAAATTTAAAATATTTATTTAAAAAAAATGCACTGAACAATTTAAGCGGTACAAATAAAAATTTTCGTGCCAGCCGCATGGCAAATTTGATCTAGACAACGTCGACGTCAAAAAAAAAAAAAAAAAAGTCATATCCTACAAAAATGGTAATAGCTTACCTGCCCGTCAGTATCGGTGATGCCATCTAGTCAAATCCATCATCTCTTGCCACGTGGTCGCTGTACGGCCTTTTCCCACGTCCCTACCCTAGGGTTTTTCGTCCCGCGGCCGCCGGAGCTTCCACGGCGAGGCATCCTCCCGTTGTCTTATCCGGTGACCCCCTGCCCTTCGCATTCCCCACCAAGAAGCAGTTCTCCGTCGACACCGAGGAGGACGATGAACAGGCTGCGGAATTGGTTCTCGGTGTAAGCCTCGGAGGAGGACGAAGAGAAAGAGAGAGAGAGAGAGAGATCCCTCGCCTCGGTTCGAGAAGCTCAAATGGCAGAGGATCGAGAGGCCGCTCGCTGAGGTGAGGGTACCATTGATTTTTAGGGGCTTGCGAGCATATAATTTCCCGTTCACAAATTTCAGGTTCGATTACTTGTTTTTTTCCTAAGATTATAATTATTTCTTGGTTCATACATTTAATGAACTGGTGATGGTCCGCTTCTTGGAGTATTTATATTGTGTTTCACTTGGTTTTCACGGCTTCAAGAAAACACCCAAATGCTAACCTGCCAAATCTTTTGCTGTTCTCTTTGAAGCTGGTTCTCAACAATGATAGTAATTTAGTATTTTTTAATATATATTAAGCCATTCAGTAATATTTGTTTATGTTGATGGTATTATCATCATGCGGAATGGGTCGAAAATCATCTCCTCTCTAAAGGATTTCTTGAACACCAATTTTCACATAAAAGCTTAGTTTGGTAAAATATTTTCTTTGAACTCCTTTTATGCTAACGAAAATACAGACTAGAGATCATACAAGATGCTGGCCTTCTGGGTGCATGGTTGCAAATTCACCCATGGAGCAACATCTTCAATTTGAATGATTCGGATAGAGATTTGCTGTCCAATCCCTTCATTTGTTGGCAGCTTATTGGTTGACTCATCTACTCACAATCACCACATCAGGCATCCTTTTCTCAATTAATATTCTTAGTTTATACACAAACCAAACGTAAATACAAACCAGGCATCCTTTTCTCAATTAATATTCTTAGTTTATACACAAACCAAACATAAATACAACCAGGCATCCTTTTCTCAATCAATATTTCTCTCTACCATGGACTAACTTCACCTAATGTATATTGTTTTTAAGATTAGGCAAGCTACCCACTTATAAGGTGTTCTATTTGTAGGAGGGAGTCCTATCACTTGGAAAATTGAAAAAGCAACACACTGTTAGACGTTTCTCTACTGAAAACAAAGATTGCTAGCCCTACGCCTTACCCCACTTATGAGGTTACTTTATGATTTGGACATACTAACTCTACAACCAACTTCTCTATATTGTGATAATTAAGATTTGTGTACATCATGAGGGAACAAAACATATAGGGATTGACTATCACGAGACTAATGAGGAGTTTCAAGTTGAAATTGTTCAAACATATCACCTTTTCCCATGATTAAAGGGTAGATATTCTTGATAATACACTTAGCAAGGAGTAATTCATCGTTTGAATTGCAAGCATGCACAACATAAGGAGTACTAGAGATAATGTTATTTATTAAATACGATCAATCAACTCTTACCTTTTATGGCTATAAGATAATCATGTGAATGGTCAACTAGTTATAACATATGATTTTATCTTTTATATTTGTAGCATAGGAGTCATATACAAGTAAACCTTTAGATGCTCCAATTAGAAAGAGTGATCTTTTAACAATTCATGATAAGAATAGAGATAAAGATAGACTTAAACTAACATAAACAAAAATAATTAAAAAATATATAATTATTTATAATTTGAATTTTGACTTGGTTTGAATAGAATAAAGTGGAGGAATCTTATTCATGTAGCTGACCCAATGTAGTTGGAAAAAGGCTTAGATGAGTTGAGTTGAGTTGAGTTGTAGCATAGTAGTCATATAATGCATTAATATGCATTTTATGCTTAGTTGGTCAATGATGTAGGATTCTAAGCTATGATACCAAATCTAATACAGTATTTTAAGCTTTGATATCCAATTTAATTGCATGATGTTAGACTATTATTAAATCTGAAATAAGATTTTGAACTTTAATATGAAAATATGATATAGGATCTTGGATATTGATATTAAACTCTGATGTCAGACCTTAGACTTTGATATTAAATCTTATATAAGCTTCTATTGTATGAGATAAGTAAAAAGGATAACTATTGATCTCATGCCAATTCTATGAGGGACTTCGGTCTCATACCTTTGATCATTCTGAAGAATACTCAAAGATTTTGACCTCACATCAATCACCTTTTGCATAATTGTGCTCTTAAATCATGAAAAGAAAGGAGTGACCCTAATTTAAGAATTGAATAAAAGTTTCAAAAGCTTTAATGCAAAATTCTTCGTATCAAAAGAATACAAATATGATCAATTTATGGATGAGTTCTTTTAAAACTAATAGATTTTTTCATGTCCTTTAATATATAATTATTCTTAAACAAAGATAAATATTAAATAAATAGTCAAAAATAGATTCTAACTTTTACTAAACTTTTAACTTAATAAAGAGAAGTATAAATTTTTAAAAAATACAAGAAAGTCATCCTTAAATTATAGGCTGTAGAATAATATTTTTATAATTTGTAAAAGTTTGTTAACACCAATACATCTTCAATAAATTATTTATAACTCTCTCATCCAACCTTTATTTTAGATAATTCAAGTTAAAAATTTCAACTATGTTAGTACTAGTGAATTTTTTTTTGTTCAATGTGTTGATTCATATCTTCTAACATGATTGAAGATGAACTTTAAAATATAAAATTTTTAAACTTTGACAATGCTTTATGATATAGATCGCTTTGATAAGATCTCTTTCTAAGCATCTTAATTTTTTATTTAAATATCTAGTAGATATAAAATTTCATAAGTGTATTATCAATAATAAAGCAATATACTTATTTTGTACCTCTCGAATGCCATTTGTACTCTCTTTATATATATATATATACACACATACATACATATATCTGTGTATGTATGTATAAAGGTAAATTTGGTTACATTCAAATCTAGCCAAGTTTAGTTCTGTTCATCTTCCTTATCCTTTTATCCGCAAAGCTTAATATCCCATAGATGAAAAAAGTAAAAAGATGAGGTAGCTCTACAATCTATATGGATCCAAAGGAAAGGAATATTATCAAATTTTGAACTGACTATATTTGTTTAATTACATATATATGTACGTACATACATATATATATTTGTGTGTATGATTGAATCTTCTTAGTAAGATAATGATGAAAAAAATTTTATATCTTATTTTCTCTATTATTTTTTATATGATTTATATCAATATTAAGTAGCTTGAAGGTTTCGACTCGATCGAATTCCTAGATTAATTTGGAGGCTTGTATAATAATAATGTGGATAAAATATTTCATGCCAATTCTTTGAGTGATTTCGATCTCATACTTTTGATCATTTTGAAGGATAATGAAGTATGGAGATAGAAAGGGATAAGGGATAATTGAAGATGAGAAGGTTTCAAAGGTTGCCTCAATTGATGGGGGTGAGGAGGAAGAAGAAGGTTGGGGCATTTGTGGTGAAGGTTGAAGTGGTGGGAGAGGTGAAAAGAGTGGATGGGACCATAATGGAAAATAAGGTGGTAGATTTAGCAAATCTAGTAAAGAGTAGTTAAGTAGTTATAAGGTTTGCAATGAAGCTAATGATTATGGTCAAGGATCTTGGCATAGAGCGAGTATAAGAAAAGGACGGACAACTTAGTGATGGGGAGGAGGGAGATGATAGAAGCATAGATTTTATTGAATAGGTGTCTGATTCAACCTTGCTTACCTAGGCTATATGGTTTCTTCACCTTTTTCTTGCTATTGTAGGTCTTGGTTAGGAACGGACAAAGCAAAAGTTATGAAAAAGCAAAGAAAAAGAAAATTATTTAAATTTTTGGTTAGAACAAATAAGTTTATTATTAAGTCGATAATTCAAGCCTGCATATGTTTAAAAAATTTTCATTTTTGGTCCCTTAGTTATCTTTTTTCAATTATTCATCATTTTCAAAATAGTTCTATTACATGTACCTTCTAGGCATAAAGGTTCATTGGCACAACTATTAACGTGCTCCTAACGAAATTTTTTTCCTTCTATTTAAAAAGGATATCATTATAACCTAAAAAAATTGAAAAGGAGTCGTTGACAATGTATGAGTTATATAGACTTTTGAACCGATCAAGAAAGTTCTTATTGCTCTTTCTTTCTTTTTTTTTTGTTACAGGCGGGCGATCACACCAGTCTATGGTGAGTCAAGCCCGATATATCAGAGTATAAAATCTGGATAAGAACCATAGGGCAAGAATCACCTAGCCTCCATAACCAGGATCAAATGGTGGGCAACTCGAGCAGCAACCCAGTCAGCTTGAATTTTCTTTCTAAACATACCGAATCTGGGCACTATAAGCCTGATGAAGCATAACTTTGATGTCGCATAACAAAGGGTTGGTAGGCAAAGGATTGCCTGAGTCCTGCCGAAGCCAGCGGACAACAGTAATAAGTCTCCCTCAATAATAAGGCTGCGAATGCCCAGACTGTGATAGCATAGGATATGTTAGCCCACGCAGCATATAATCAGCTAGCGGCACATAAAGGTCTAGAGAACCAAATCCACCAGCCATAAGCAACGATCCATCCGAGCCACGATCACAAATGCCGAACCAGCCAATCGACCTTGAACACTGCCATCAAAGTTATTTTGACAGACCCTAGTGGGGTTCCCAGGAAACAAAGATCATACGCCGGTTCACTGCAGAAGCAGCAGGGGATCCCCAGATGCTAGGGCTGTCAGAATCATGGCCTGACTAGTGGAGCATGTACTCAGAAGAAAGGGACATAGCTGTCCTAACAATCCTGTAGGGAGGGTCAACCACATCTGCAAAAATATGCCGATTCCGAGACAGCCAAACTTGATAAGCAATGTAAGCATCAGTGGAACAGAACCGACGGGTGCCCCTACACATATCCTGTCGAATCCAGCTCAAAAAAGAACTACGAGATGAAGTACTGCTATCATCCCAGAAGTGATAACCTGCTATCTGCCAGACTAATCTCACTCTGCTGCAAGTGAAGATAGCATGATCAATAGTTCCTCAAGCCCGCAAACAGGGCACGTTGGCTGGATCGCCATGCCCCTACCCGAGAGCAGGGAGCAAGTAGGAAGGCAGTCCCAAGCCATCTTACAAATAAATAGCCGGACTTTATGGTGAATGGAAGCTTCCAAATCCAAGACCCATCCAACATCCGCTTAATCTAATGCCTATACTCTGCATAAGATCCCTGATCGAAGTACGAGTCATAGAGAATCTCCTCCACAGTCTGACGTCTGAGGCATGATTCGAAGTAAGAGGAATGGAGAGAATATGGCTGGAAAGCTCCGCACCAAAAAGAGTAGTGACAAGGGAGGTATGCCGACAGTGTGATCCTGAGCAATTAGTCAAAGACTCATACCAGTAGCAATATCAGTGCTAACAAAGGTAGGCCACTAGGACAAAGGAAGATCAGTCAGCCATGTATCCCTTTATCACCAATCATCCATGAGATACGAGAAAGCATAGTCGAAGCATGACGACACACCTCTTTCTAGAAGAAAGAGTAGCCTCAAGTAGACTTAGAGGTGTGTAAGGGACCCAGTCTTATTTTGTACGCATAAACGAGCTTTAAAAATAATCAGGTCAACAAGAATCTGTCATGTACCTAGTAGTCAATATCTTTTTCTCATATTGAGAGACTGAATCCCAAGCCCTTCTTAATGACTAAGTCAACACCTTTTTAAAAATAGAATGTACATCTTGCGTAAAGTTAGCAAGGATCCTATACCATCGAGAGATGTTGACCAATGGAGATGATGGAGGAATAACTCGTCGCAATCTGCTGGGCAACAGCTAGCATGATGCTTATTGATGGCCCGGTCTCTTCAGAACCTCTCCCCCGCTCAGGTTTCTTTGTCAATATTTTGTCCAAGCGCTCAGCTTGATCGATTCAAAGCAAAACGAGAAGCGATGACTAAATGTATAGTTTATTTCCACGGGAAATTACAAAAAAAAAGAAAAAGAAAAGAAGAGAAACAATAAAACAATTCACTGTTCACAAGGCCTAATTATCTTGGGCAAATCCATCCAATTACACCCTGCTCCCTAATTGTCCCTTCACAACCCATCTTCATCATCGCTGCTGCTGGAACTAGACTTGGAATTATCCGACATGAAATGGGCTGGCAAGTTGGGGAACCTCGCCGTAGCTCTCCTCCCCCTCTCCGGCGATGCTGGCGCAGCCCCAGGCGGCGGCGGCAGCTTCTTCTTCTGCTGATTCCTAGCAATGTCCACACAGGTCTTATCTACCATCGCTAAGAAATCCCTAACTATCATAAACAACTGGAGTGGATGAGCTCCTTTGTCCTTGGAGGCCCCTGGTTGGTAGTATTCCGTAGTGATGGTAACCAGCTCCATTACCCGAACCTGCTCCCCTCTCAATACACTAAGCTCGTCCTCTGCCGCCTCCGAGAACTCCCTCATCTCCTGCACGAACCCACCACTGCTGCAGCTCTCCAAGAACTGCCGGATCTCTTTCACACGCGCTCCGAGCGACGAGCATGTCGCTACGAGCGCGTCGTGGTCTATCCCCGCCGCTTTCTTCACACTGGCAAACTCCTCGCTGAGCCCCCCGACGATGGGCAGCCCAAGCTTCATGTACTCTTTTTCCCTCTCTTCCCTCGAACCCGCTTGCGGGCTTGTGGCCTCACCGGAGTAACTGCTGCCCTCGTCGATCCTGTTCATGCTGCTGCTGGCGGACAGCCGGCGGCTCTGGTTGCGGTTCACCACGCAGCGCTTGCCTTCCGCCCTCACGACCTCCTCCACCACGAAACGGAGCAGCGTCGTTCTCCCGTCGGTGCTCTTCACGTCGGACAGCTTGCAGAGCGCCTTCAGGTTGAAGGCCTGCGCGTTGCCCCGCGCCGTCCCAGCATTCATGCGGTTCCCGGCCTTCAAGACGGCCTCCAGTAGCTTCCAGAAGAGGCCACGGTTCTTGAGCTCCTTGCAGGCCACCTCTAGTGTCTGGAGGGACTGCTTGAGGTAGGCCACCTCCGGGCCGTAGTTGGACCTGAAGAGCATGGCATCGAGGCGGGCGAAGGGGGAGGGAACGGCGCGCAGTAGGTGGAAGAGGAAGGACTCAGCGTCGGCAAGCTTGGAAGGGTTGCCAGAGAACTCTCGGATCATGTCCTCCTCTTCCTTGGTTGGGGCGAGCC
Source organism: Calamus simplicifolius (assembly GCA_900491605.1). Taxonomy (NCBI): domain Eukaryota; kingdom Viridiplantae; phylum Streptophyta; class Magnoliopsida; order Arecales; family Arecaceae; genus Calamus; species Calamus simplicifolius. The sequence continues at coordinate 668,882 of UESW01001623.1, forward strand.
GGGAGAGCTTCTCCAGGGTGTCGATGCTCAGGCCCCGCCCCTCGAGAAGGGCGTCGAGAATGTCTCGACGGCTGAGGGCCAGCGAGCGGAGGACGATGGCGATGTTTTGGGACTTGTGGGAGTCGAGCAGGCAGATCTGAGCGGCGGTGCCGGCCGAGGTGGTGGAGGACGGGAAGGGCCTAGAGGGGTTATCGCTCTCTCTGGTGGTTTTCCGGCTGGCGAGGGTGCCGAACAGGGCCTCCATGATGCCTTCATCGACCCTGTAGGATACGAGCATAGCGAAAAAAAAAATAAAACGTTAGTGCCAACAATGAAATAATAAAAAGCCCTCAAAAGTTACAATCTTTGTAAGAATGTTCTGCAAATATGTCAAACGATTATATCGTCTAGGAGATGATTTGCGTCACAATCAATCGTTCTGGCTAAGATTTTACCCGTAATTTGGGCTAAGATTACCAACCAAACGAAGCAATTTAAAGAATGTGACTGATATCGAAGCAATTGCTTTCAGGCATACAATGATGTCAAGATACTGCTCAGAATGGGTAGCTTTCGTCGGACCAATCATTAAACGCGCATTTGAAGAGGTCTCACAAAAGTCAAAAAAACATTGCAATGGTGACCGAGCATTATGTTTGAGAGAGAGACGGTAAGCGTACTTGTCGTGATGCTGGCACTAGTGTTCAGGTTAAAATCAAGAAATAGTTGATATAGGAGTACACTAGAATTAGGTTCCAAATATTGAACAGAATAAATTATAAACAGTTGAACTCAATAAAAATAAATTTGAGAGGACTGCTAAATCTCAAAAGAGGTCCATCAGAAGAAATAGGATGTCTAGTTTGACATTCTATAATATAGGAGTCCACGGACATGTGGCATTTTGAGTAGGAATCAACGTTAAAAGCGGCCGAAATGAATTTTAGGTGGATTCCCAGCGATCAAACCGAAGCTTTCAACACGGGGGTATGAGTTGGTAGGAAAACCTACCCATGGGAGCAGATTAGAGTTGAAGTTGTTGCTAGTGGGCGTAAAATTATTAAATTTCAGACAGTAATTAGAGTAAGCTAACGATAAAATTGAATATATTTATAAGAATGGAGTAGGAGAGTTTTATAGATTATAAACTTCAAAAACCAAGTGGGATTTTAGGTTGATATGTCCGTCTCTCGGCCAAGCTCCAGTCTTGGACCGAGTCCCGGATATAACTAGACCGTCTCGGCTTCTGACCCGTATTTTGGCCTCTCGGAGGTTTAAAAATCAAAAATAAACCTGCGGGTCGAAGGCTATTTACCCTTTGTTTTACCTTCTCATTCATTCGGCGCGTCGTGGCACCGCGGTCAATTAATTAACGCGCAATTTTCTTGTGAAATGTGTTAAAACGATCTCAAAGCCATGCAATGTCGGAGCTTACCTAAATGAACCGCCGTTGATCTTGTCCCACACCATTGAATGATCGGCGTTGGCCGGGTTCACCTTATCCCAGTGCAAGGGCTTCAGCCGCTTGGGCCCGCCGTCCGACGCCGGTGCCGGTGCAGGTGGCGGCCTGAAGGATGAACTGGAGGCCCCGTTTCTGCCACGAGGTGGCGGCGGAGGACCTGGTGCCCTGGGCGGCGGAGGCGGCGCATTTGCCTTCATTACCGGCGGTGGAGGTGGCGGTGGAGCCGGTGCCCTGGGCGGTGCAGGCGACGCAGGCAATGCATTTGATTGCATCGCCGCCGGTGGGGGGGGCGGCGGAGCCGGTGCTCTGGGTGGCGGAGGCGATGCATTTGGCCTCATCGCTCCCGGTGGAAGTGGCAGCGGTCCGGGAGGCAGAGGTGGAGGCGATGGCGATAGCGGTGGCGGCGACGGCGGACTGGGTAAACCGGCGGGCCTCGCATGTGCCACCGAATCGACGGCGACCACCGAAAACGTCGAGGACGAGCTCTGGCTCGAAATCCTCTGTTCATGGGAGACCTGTGAGGACGAACTGACGGAACCAATTGGAAGCAAAGGGGATTCTTGAATCCGACGGTCGTTTCTACGGTCCCGACCAGGGTTGTCTTCTTCATGCCGGTCCGATGGTTCCAGCGCGTGGTTGCAGTGACGGCACCATTTCTGGTCCTCCTTATTGAACTCCCTCCAATAGATTGCGTCGAGGCCATTCTCGTCCACGATCAGGCCCTTAGGCCCAAGATTCGCCTTGGAGCGCTGCCGCTCTGGACGAAAGCTTTTACGGGAGTCGATGATTTGCGCCTGGCGGCGCCGCTTGCCGGTCCACCGATGGAAGGCGAGGAAAAGGAGCCCGGAGAGGAAGAAGCTGCTGGCTGCGGTGGCAACGACAGCGGTGGCTACTTTGCCGTTGCCTTTGTCGTTCGAGGGAGGCACGGCTGATGGTTGGACGGGGGGAGGCTGCGGTTGCGATGGCGGCGGCGGCGGCGGCGGCGGCGGTGTAGGTACCAAATTGGGGAAGGCCGGCGAAGAAAGGGAGGGGAAGAATGTTTCAATATTTCTGTTCGGAGGAGGAGATGGAGGAGGAGGAATTGGATTGAAGAAGACGTCTCTGTGGAGAGGAGGGAGAGAAGGGACGAGAGGCCGATGCTGCTGTACAAATTAGAAAGGAAGAAGATAGGAGGAGGAGGAGGGAGAGAGGAAGCCATGTCCCAGGAATCGCGCCATGGAGATGAACGGGAAGGCACGCAGAGAGATTTCTCCGAGAGAGAGAGGGGGGCATAATGGTGTTGGCGACTCGGTTCTATGCGCTTGTTTGTTTTAGGTGGGGGCGTGGGTGGAGTGCCTTGTTTTCGTTTACTTACTCGTTTTCGTTGACGGGTTCAACCGCTGGAGTTGTTGCTTTATGACGCGGGTGGTGGGTTGGCCTGGGTTTATCCCATTTCCTGGCTGGGTCCTTCGTTTAAAACGCCAATTATTCCCATTCCAGAGGGATTATTTTATTCCAGATGATGCGGTGAGTGTTTGGTATTTTGCAATAACTGAAGACGGTAATATTGCAATCTGCAACGAGGAGGTCGCCTCTGCTGGCTTACTCCGTCCAACCTCTGAGTTGGTATGCAACGAACCTTGGAATACTTTTTTTATATAATCAAAATACAGCGGCATGATGGTAATTTTAATTATGGAAAATCACGTTAACTACGACAGATTTACTATATAATAAAGATTTGCTAAACTAACATTGAAGCAGCCTCTCAGTTAGTTTTTCTAGTTTATTCCTCTATTTTCATGCTAATTTAGCACGTAATTTTATAAGTTCAACACTGTATGTCATGACGTATGAGAGAATTGGTACAATTCTTAGGCCCGATTGACCCAGTAATTTTGCAGAACGAGAAGTCGCACATTGCAATGGAGATTTTTTATTTTTTATTTTTTTTTTGTTACCAGATCGGAAGCCAGAGCACTTTTATAATATATCACAGCTCTTGCATGAAACAGAGAGTGGTAACGTTTCTACGGCGTGATAAAATCAAGTTCGCTCGTTCTTCCACGAACCCTCTGACTTTATCTTGTTTGCTTTTATAAATCCACAAGGAAAGCTGGGACTCGTTAAAACTTAAAAGCGTTAGTTGGTTTGGTACAAGGAATTAGAAAAAAAAAAGCACAGAAACTTCCACCTTCCCTCTTCGTCACCTCTCCTCTTGTCAGAGCCTACGCGACGTAAAATTTTGAGGCTATTATCTATTTATCTTTCACCTATCAGAACTATTATAATATTCTCTCTCTCTTTTTTTTTTTTTTTTTCCTTTTCCTTTCTTCGTACAGAGTAGTCATAAATTAGTAACATGCGACAGCAGATCACGGTAGGTAAAATTTCAACTCAGGTTGCAAACACTGACACAGTCTGCCTTTTTTTTCCAGAGGGTCCAGAAATGTTCCAATTGAGAAGAGCCCTGCTCTTGCCCCCACCTTATCCCCAAAGTATACCTCTGGTGTTGTTTGAGCAATTAGCAATGTTAGAAGGAAAAAGTCTTTGCGCATAGGCCAGCGCATAAAGTGTTCATCAAATATAAATTAATTATGTATTTATATTATGATATGTATGCATTGTGGTCAATGAATCATGATGCATGCGATAGCATGAATACAAAATTAATTCGCACGTCGATACATACTTTATATCAGAAGCCAATGCATAAAATCTTTTTCATATTAGATTATGCATAGAGAAAATTCTAAACAAAACAATCATGAGTATCCAAATGAGTACCTTATTGAAACTCTTCAACTATGATAAGAAACTTTATTCTTCTTGAGCAAAGACTATGTATAATCTCAATTTTTCGCTCCTTTTCTTCGATTGCTTCCTGTTGAGGGAAAATCGTTACATCAATAATCGTGCAAAGGGTTAGGATCAACCCTAACTCCCGCTTGCTGTGCGATACCTGCTAGGGATGGGTCAGCCTCAGTGGATCGAGGCGCCTTAACCCCTCAGCGAGCCAAGATTCCCAAGGCACGGATCCCCATCTCTCGGTCTCACCCGAGCTATCCCGTCTCTCGGTCTCAACCGAGCTATCCTTATCTCTCGGCCCCAGACGAGCTATCCCTGCTTCTCGGTCTCAGCCGAGCTATCCTTGTCTCTCGGCCTCAGCCGAGCTATCCCTGCTTCTCGGCCTCAGCTGAGCTATCCTTGTCTCTCGGCTCAGCCGAGCTATCCTTGTCTCTCGGCCTCAACCGAGCTATCCACATCTCTCAGCCCAGCCGAGCTGTTCCTATCTCTCGGTCCTGGCCGAGCTATCTGTTATGCCTCGGCCAAACTCAGGCGCTCAAGCACCTCCGCGAATCGCGGGAGAGTTCAAATTCGTAGATTCCAAACAGAAATCATGCCCGAGAGTGGCCTAGGACCCGCGAGAGTGGCCTAGAGCCATGGAGCCTACGCAATCGCCAAGTCTCGAGGCATCAACCAGCTCTCCCAGCCATCGATCCTCTAACCAACAAGATGCGAATCTTATTGACCTCATAACAAACTGGATTCGAATCCTAACGATTTTGGACCCATGGCGCCCCAAGGAATCAGGTGATCCTCTATAAGTAGGGCCATCTCCCGGCTCTCAGTATGCGCACTGGCTTACTAGCCTACCCTCCTCTACTTCTCTTACCCTCTTTCCGCCATTAATGCTCTGCTCAGAGCTCTCAAAAGGCCGCCCCTGGAGAGACTCTTCAGCGAGAGCCTTCTCCTCTCGTTTGTTGATGCCGATCCCCGCTGACTTGAGCATCGGAGGGTCTTCCACGGAGGCCACCCCCAATGCCTCTCGCATGAGGACTGTTTTATAGGTCCGCCCAGGAGGGAGCCCGATCGCGCCTGGGTCGGAGGATGGATTTCAGCAGCAACAAATTGGCACTAGAGGAAGGGTCCTCAAGTCCCATAAACTTGTGATCCAGAGACAAGGATCTCGATCTGAAAGAGAACCTCTCCCATGGCCAATCGAAGAAAGGCTATCTCCGAAGTTCGGGATTAGGTTGCCTCCCAAAGACCTGATCCGATGAGCAGCGTAGCGCCGCTACCGCCACCAGTGGAAACCCCATCGCCATCGGCGGCCCCAGTGACCCAGGACCAATTTGCCTCGCTGGTTCAGTAGGTCCAAGCTCTGACCCACTGATCCAGGGGCGCTTCGAAGCCCCCCATCCAGCTGCACCTACCCCACATCTTCCTGAGAAGAATGCAGCCCCTGCTCATCCAGCGATCTCTTCTTCCGGCCCGCATGGGGTAGCAGACCCCCCTTGCCGCCTAAGGAAGCTGAGCCAACCCCAAGGGGTGAGGCAAGGATCTTCCCCGATCTCGGCGGGCCCTATCTCTCTCTCGATGATCTCTCATCATGATTCGACACCGTCTCATTTCTCTCCTCGCCCAGCTCCTCCCGCCGTGCCTGAGGAGATCCGCCAACAGCTCCGGAAGATGCGCCAGGAGTTGGATGCCGCCAAGCAGGCCCACCCGCTCCAGCATAAGGCGAGCAGGGCATTCCCTTCTCTAAAGAGATCATGGAGGAAGTGATTCCCTCCCATGTCAAGCTGCCCGCCATCGAGCCCTACCTTGGAGCCTCCGATCCTGACGACCACCTCAGCAGCTTTTGATCGATCATGATGTTCCACAGGGCATCAGATGCGATCCTCTGCCGCCTTCCCATCCACCCTTAGGGGATCCGATCGAACCTGGTTCAATGCCTTGAAACCAGGTTCTGTTGGTTCATTTGATAAGCTGAGCTGCCTCTTCATCAGCCAGTTCGTCAGCAGCCATCGTCATCGACGGAGATCTGACTCCCTCTCTGAGGTTAAGCAGAGAGAGGGGAAGTCCTTGAAGAAATATCTCGGCCGTTTCAATACGGCCATGTTGGAGGTGGACCACCTTAATCATGAGGTGGCCATCTCCGCCCTAGCAGGCAGAGTGTTGAAGGAGAGTGACTTTTACTAGCGCTGGAGGTTAGCTACCCTCTGAACCTCTCCGACATGATGGCTCTGGCAGACAAATATGCCAGAGTTGAGGAATCGAGAGCTGCCCACACCGAGTTGACAAGAAAGAAGGAGCCCAAGGGCTCAGATAAGCACCGATCCACCCGCCAGCCAAGCCCGCCTCATCGCCAAAGGGTTCCTCCGCCACCGCTAAGGAATCGTACCCGGAGCCCGCTAGGAGATTCAACTGGTTCACTCCACTCACCGCTCCAAGGGCAAAGATCCTCATGGAATAGAGCACCAGCTCCCCCGACCACCTCCTCTCGAGGGAATGCGGCCCGAGAGACCCCGCCAAGTATTGCCGCAACCACCAGGACCATGGCCACGACACTGAGGAGTGCTGGCAGTTAAAGAACGAGATTGAGAGACTCATCTAGCGGGCAGGCTCGATCAATTCAGGAGAGCGCCCGAGCCGAGAAACGGGGGCGATCGCCAGCCTGAGCCCCAGCAGCCTCCTCCTCCAAATCCTCTGGTCGCTGGCCATATCAATGTGATCGAGGCAGTCGGTTGTCCGTCGAGCCGGCGGGACGATGAAGAAGGTTCAGCGCCAAAGAAAGCGCGAACCAACGAGCTCTCCTTCTCCGACAGCAACCTCCAGGAGATACAATTCACACATGATGATGCGTTGGTTGTATCCCTTAATTTGAACAATTATGATGTATACCACATTATTGATAGTGGGAGCTCTGTCAACGTTTTGTATCTTGATGTGTTTGTGAAGATGAAACTGCTTATGGAGAATCTCGAGCCATGGACTCCACCTAATGGGGTTCACCAGCGATGTTATCACCCGGAGGGGGTCGTGACCTTGACGGTCCGCGCGGAGCTTGGCCCAGTGTTGCCACTGTTCATGCAGATTTTTTGGTGACCAAGCTTCGGTCGCCCTATAATGTGATTTTTAGGAGACCCGGCCTGATGTCCCTGAAAGCCGTTGTCTCCATCCCGCACCTAGCAATGAAGTTCCCTACTGGATGGGGAGTGGGAGTAGTTCGGGGAAATCAAGCTGTAGCTCGGCAGTGCTTCGTCACCAGCCTTCAGTCCAAGCTGCCCGAGGTTGACGGGCTGGACGCTCGGGAGGACTTTGCCGAGCAATGAGGAGAACCAGCCAAAGAGGAGGAGATACCACTGGACGAAGCTTGGCCCGACCGAACCATAAGGATCGGGTTTGCTGAAAGGGAAGCCCCGGTTGGAACTGATAGACTTTCTCTGAAGGAATGCTGATGTCTTCGCCTGGTCAGCCTCTACATGCCAGGGATCAGCCCAGACGTTCTCGTCCACCATCTTAATGCGGACGAAATGTCCCGGCCCGTGAAGCAGAAGAAAAGAAGCTTCCCCCCGACCGGCAAAGGGAAATTGAGGAAGAAGTTAACAAGCTCATCAAGGCAAACTTCATTCGGAAGGTAAATTATCCGAGCTGGCTGTCCAATGTTGTCATGGTGAAGAAGTCGAATGGTAAATGACGGATCTGCATCGACTTCATCGACCTTAATAAAGCATGCCCAAAGGACAGCTTCCCTCTCCCTCGGATCGACCGCTTGTGGATGCCACTTCGGTCATCAGATGTTGACCTTCATGGATGCATATTCAGGCTACAACCAAATCCGAATGGCGCCCGAAGATGAAGAAAAGACCGCCTTCATAACCGACCAAGGTATTTATTGCTACTGTTTATGCCTTTCGGTCTGAAAAATGCATGTGCTACTTACCAAAGGCTGGTAAACAAGGTCTTCAAGGAGCAAATCGGTCGGAACATGGAGGTGTATGTTGATGACATGCTGGTCAAAAGCAGGGAAAGCATCCCAGCATATTGAGGATCTCTATGAGAGCTTCATGCTCCAAAATACCGGATGAAGCTCAACCCAACGAAGTGCACCTTTGGTGTCAACTCTGGGAAGTTCTTGGGCTTCATGGTTTCTCAGCGGGGCATTGAGGCCAACCCGCAGAAGATTCAAGCCCTTCGGCAAATGGCACCCCAACATTGTCAAAGAGGTCCAGCGCCTAACTGGAAGAATCGCGGCCCTCAACCGCTTCGTGGCTCGGTCGGCGGAGAGGTGCCTTCCATTCTTTAAAGCTCCGATCAGCCAAGAATTTCAATGGTCTACTGAATGTCAAAATTCATTCGAGGACCTCAAGAGATATCTCGGCTCTCCACCCCTCCTCAGCAGTCCCAATCCAGAGAAATATTATTTCTATACTTAGCAGTTTCAGAAGGCGCAATTGGCTCGGTGCTGGTCAGAGAAGAGAACAAGACCCAAAAGCCGATCTACTATGTCAGCAAGCTGCTCCGAGACCGAGACAAGATACACCCAAGTTGAGAAATTGGTGTTGGCCCTGATAACGTCGGTTCGGAGGCTACGACCATATTTCAGGTGCACTCTGTGATGGTCCTTACCGACCAACCCATCAAGGCGGTGGTGCATCACCGGAGACATCAGGAAGAATGGCCAAATGGGTCGTCGAATTAAGCGAACATGATATCCGGTACCAACCTCGCCCGGCCATCAAAGCACAGGCTCTGGCTGATTTCCTCCCGGAGGATGGCTTTGCTCCGGACTCTTCTGAGCATCCAGAACCTGGTGCCCTATGGCTGCTCCATGTCGACGGATCATCTAATGCTAATGGCTCCGGCGCTGGCTTGATCCTCACCAGCCCAGAGGGGGCGACGTTCGAGTATGGCATTCGCTTCTCCTTCCCAGCCTCCAACAATGAAGCCGAATATGAAGCTATGCTTGCTGGACTCTGAATCACCCGCGATCTTAAAGTGGCAAAGCTGAATGCCTTTACCGACTCTTAGTTGGTGGCCGGTCACGTGCGGGGCGAGTTCGAGGCCCGGGAGTCAAATATGATTCGTTATCTCCAAAAGGTGCGGGACTTGCTTTCCCACTTCTCTGAATTTGAAGTTGTCCAGATCCCAAGATCCGAGAATGCCCACACCGACCTTATCTCGGCTGGCAACCACGGAGTCGATGGATTCTGAGCGAAGTTTCCCCTGGAGACCCTGGAGAGGCCTAGCATCACGAGGCAGACCGAGTGATGCAGATCGAGGCCGAACCATCCTGGTTCGACCCCATACTAAGGTATCTTAAAGAAGGGTCGCTCCCAGCCGACCGAAAAGAAGCAAGGAAGCTGAAAATGTAAGCCACCCACTATGTGCTGATGACGACCAGTTGTATAAGCGGTCCTTCTCCATGCCACTATTCAAGTGCCTTCGCCCATCTGAAGCTGATTATGCTCTCCGGAAGGTACATGAGGGAATTTGCGCAACCATCTGGGGAGCCGGTCCTTATGCCACAAGGTGCTGCGCCAAGGGTACTATTGGCCTACCATGCAAAAAGATGCTGACGACCTTGTCCGAGCTTGTGACCCATGTCAGAGACATTTCAGCATCCAGAGGCTCCCCTCTGCCAGTTTGGTCCCTATATCCTCCGCTTGGCCCTTTGCTAAGTGGGGATGGATATTCTTGGCCCATTTCCCCTCGCCAATGGACAAAGAAAGTTCATGTTTGTCGCCATCGACTACTTCACCAAGTGGGTGGAGGCCGAGGCAATTGCCCAAATAACTGAAGCTCGGGCCAGGACTTCGTATGGAGATCCATTATCTGCCCTTCCGCACACTATTATCATGACAACGGCAAGCAATTTGACAACCCAAAGTTCCGAGATTTCTGCAAGGAGCATGGAATCTGCCACCGCCTTACATCGGTAGGGCATCCGTAAGCCAACGAGAAGCCGAAGTAACTAACCAAACCCTACTTCAAGGGATCAAGGCTCGGCTTGCCAGAGCCCAAGGCAGATGGGCGGGCGAACTTCATCACGTCCTATGGGCCTACCGCACCACCCAGAGAATCCCCACTGGAGAGACCCCATTCCGGATGGCCTTCGGCACGGAAGCCATCATCCCTGTGGAGATAGGACTTCCTTCTCCACAAGTGGAGAGCTACTCGAGGAAGCTAACGACGAGCAGCTCCGTACCAATCTTGACCTGGTGGAAGAAATCAGAGAGAAAGCTCGAATCAAGGTTCGGCATACCAGCAAAGAGTGGCTCATTATCACGCCTCAGAGTCAAGAAAAATCCTTCTCACCCGGTGATCTTGTCCTTGGGAAAGCATCCGTCTTCAAACCGCTGGAGCAAGGAAAGTCTCCAAATTGGGAAGGCCCCTATCAAGTGGCGGAAGTCGTCGGACCTGGCACCTACGAGCTCCAGGATCTGGGCGGGAAATCTATTCCCCGAACGTGGAATTCGGACAATCTCCGCATATACTATCAGTAGGGTACGCTTTCTATAGACTTGCCCCATTTGCAGCTTTGGCATCTTGTTTCTATTATTCGGCATGACCGCTACAATCGTTTTTTCAAAAAAGTCATAATAGAAAATAGATGCTGCTTACGCACCCATTCTCGGCACAACCGAGCTATCTCCGCACCTCGGCTGGGCCGAGTCTTGAACTAAATCTCCATACCTCAGCTGGGCCGAGTCCTATTTCACAAAGACTTGGTATGGCCAAGTACCCCCAGTGCTGCTGGGGGCCAAGTGATCTCCAAGCCTTTGGCCGGATTCGGGCAGCTTACAAGCCCCGGCCGGACCGAGTGATCTCCAAAGCTCCATCCGGATTCGGGTAGCTTACAAGCCCCAGCCGGATCAGTGATCTCCAAAGCTTCATCCGGATTCGGACAGCTTACAAGCCCCGGCCGGACCAGATGATAAAGAAACTTCATTCGGATTCGGGCAGCTTACAAGCCTTGGCTGGACCAAATGATAAAGAAACTTCATCCGGATTCAGACAGCTTACAAGCCCCGGCCGGGTCAAACGGCGCCGAAGCCTCGGCTAGAGCCGTGCGTGTCTATCCTCGATCAAACCGAGTGATATCTCCGTACCTTGGCAGGGCTAAGTAAAACACCGAAAGTCTCGACAACCACCGAATGATATTCTTAATCCTCGGCAACAACCGAGCGATATCCTTAAACATTGGCAACAACCGAGCGATATTCCTAAACCTCGGCAACAATCGAGAGATGTTCTTAAACCTCGGCAACAACCGAGTGGTATTCTGAAGCCCCAACCACAACCAAGTGATGTATTATCTGAAACCTGGTCAAGTCAAATGACATACTAATAAAATGTTATCGGAAGCTCCGGCCTAGGCGAGTGATCTCTCAAACACTCTGACGCAACTAAGATGTCCTATTAAACCTCGGCAGAAGCAAACAACCTTCTTCTGCTCAACAGTTAAGACACACGAGCTATCTCTCTCCAAAGAAATACCTGCTCCGTTCTACAAGCGAGATCTTGCTCACCACATAGGGTTCACAAGACCGCCCAGTCTATCTCTGACCAAGCAGGGATAAATGCTTTTCTCCACTGGGGACCAAATGTCGGTCTTAGCAAAACAAGGTAGCAAAACATGCTACAACACGAAAAGCGTGATATGGGTGTAGCAACTCTCAAACATAATTCCAGTGAAAAAGAAGCAGGTGATAAAAGAAGAAAGAATAAAACTTTCTTTATTTCTTCATCAATGAAAAAGAGTTGCAACCTGGGAGGTATTACAAGTGCATCATATACAGGAAATAAAATCAAGTAAATATCTTGGCCGAACTGCTTCAGTTAGCTTCGGTTAATAATGATGTTTCGGCATCTGACCCAAGAGATCAGACAACCAATCAGCTCGCCCTGAACCACCGACTAAGGCCGAGCCGGCTCCTACGGGTCCTCTGGATTGGCGAAGAGATCAAGAACAGAAGGAAGACCCGTGGATGCTGATGCTGAGGATGTGTCCCCCCCAAGTGGGATGCTGGGCTGCTGGACACTTCCCGACCATGAAAAGCGGGGAACAAGCAGACCAGCACTGCTTTCAACTCTCTCTTCACAGGCAAAAGATTCCCCAGCCGATGAGCTAAGGGAACCAGCCCGAGGGAGAAGGAAAAGTCCGTGCGTACTACGGGGGTACATGTGCACTTCCTACCCTGTGACCCCCGTAGCAAACCACAAAGGACACACAGGAAGCGCATATGTGCACTCTCCATGTGATCTCTGCAGACCTCCTGTGCGCTCTCCATATGATCTCCGAAATTCCTCCTTGAGGACGGTCTGCTCTTTAGCAACTTTTTTATCACCCCAGCTATCCGGGGAAGACGATTTGCAAAAGGAAAGCTCATTTTCTCCACCCTCAACCTAGGGGACACAGACATCTTGAAAACTTTCACAACTCACAAAGAAGAAAGCCTTGGGAGATAGCCTAGCACGGCCCCCTCCTTCCATTTTATAGGCAAACGGACCGGAGCAGCTATTAGAGCGGAAAGCCCCGAGATTCAAAATGCCCTAGCCACACTACCACGTGGCATCAAGATGAAAAGAGCGCTCCTCGAAGCACGCCAAACGCGTTACCCATGCCATGACGCACACCAGAAGATCCTCCTCTGATCCGAATCAAAAGCCTTAAGTGCAGGAAATCGCCCGCCGGTCCTTGAGATACGGACAGGCCTGGGAAATCGCCCGAGAACAAGGAAATCGATGAAAACGACGTGCTCCAATGACAAACGATTGCTTATGTCACACGCTAAGAGGGCCTACATTGGAAAGAGCCGAAATAGATGACTCCGAAAATAGCGAGGCATCCTTTTGCAGCTTGCAAAGCCGTACTATCCATTTCGGCAAAAAGAAGGTCAACTTGCCTTGGAAAAGATAAGGCATTGGCAGAGCAATAAAAAGGCGCAGAAGTCAAGTACTCCTCAATAAAAGCACATTGGTATCCCCTGCTCTGGCCCAACCGCCCATTATGTCTTGGCATGAACCGAGACATCGCCTTGTGCTTCAACTCAAAGCCAAGTTTGCCTCCATACTTTGGGCTAAACCGAGGTATCTCTTCTCGGTTCAATATAACTGAGCGTTATGTTATGCTTCGATCCAGATCGAGATAGCTGCCCTTGCCTCAACAACTACGGAATGCTCCTTATGCTTCGGCAAGGCCGAATACACGCAATGCTCCGGCTGGAACTTACGAGTTCCGTTTACCTCGGTCAAAACGGGACACTGAGCTCTAGCCTCGCTAAGATTACTAAGATTCCCCGGGAGGGTGATTCGTTTCGTAAGACCCGAACAATAAGGAAGAATGTTCCGGAGGTAATAGCAGGCACAAAAATTACAAAAACTCCTTCATTCACCACAAAGAGAGAAACAAGAGGAAAAAAAAGTACATGAGCCCTCACAAGGGCTTATCATTTTCTCCAGGTGCCACTGAGCTTTCCCCGCGCTGCATAGCTGGCCCGGCCACTTGTCATCGGAGAGACGCCACCTGCCTCTCCAGCCGGCTGTTGTCTTGGCAGAGAAGCTCGATCTCTCTTGTAGTAACGGCCAGATATTTCTCGGTCGTCTTCGGAGTTGTTCACGATCTGCGAACAGTGAGGCTAAAACCTCCCCATCGATGGTTATTGTGGCACGGCCCCAAAGGGCCCCCCTGCGGCCACTAACGCCGCTTGGTGTCTCGTCGATCGCCCCTCACCTCTGGAAGCCATCTCAATATCCGAAAATCTGACGAGATCAACTGAAAAGATGATTAACGATGGCGCTCCCCCACTCGTTTTAAACTGCTCCTGACGGGCATCTCGATCGCCAGGACCATTAATTCTGACACTACTACCACGGGATACGCCACGTGTCATCGTCAGCGGGCGCTCATAGGAAATGAAGAGTTCCGCTCCCTCATCGAAGAGGATCATTAATAACTTTATGGCGCTCGGGATGCCCCCTTTCTCGGGACCAAACCCCTCCATTTGAATCATGTTACTTGAGGCTATATTCCTTACGTCCAAACTTGTGCACCGGACCGTCCGGCGCCTCGGCCGAGCATGCCAATCTTTACTTTGGACAAACCGAACTGTCCTCATATCTTGGTCCTAGTCCGAGCTATCCTTATACCTCGGTTTCGACCGAGACATTTACTCAAGTCCGAACTAAATCGGCCAAAGAGCGCGAACGAGTCATAACTTGTTCACAGTCGAAAGAAAAGCCTGAGACAAAAAGACTGGCCAAAAAGATAAACAAGTGGAGGCCAAGGACCCGTTCATTGATAATTTCAACCAAATTGCATATCTAAAAACAAAAATACACAAACGGCCCTCAAGGATCAGAGGCTGGATCATTCCCGGCAGTGTCCTCAACAATATTCAGGGAGGCTTTGCTCGTTCCGCCCACTTCAAAAGTCATCATTGTTCCTTCGGCGACAGGCTTGGGGTGTCCTTCGGAGCTGCAGCCTCACTAGAACCCAAAATATCATCAAGATCGACGTCTGAGATATCTTCGTACTCGGCTTCTTCAGCCCCTGGGGTGCAGGCCTCAAAGGGTTCAACATCCAAAAAGGAGAGGTCCCATTCCGATGCTCCCGAGATATCCTGGTTCATCTCCTCCGTGCCAAGCTGAAAAGCCTTGGCACAAGTCGCATCTTGTTCCCCGAAGCATGGTGAATCGCCTTTCAGCCTCAACAACTTGGCTCCAGAGCGAGGCAATTTGCTCCTCAGTCTCGGTGACCCGCCCCTCGAGCTCTGAGCTCCTCCGATGACTCGACACCAATTCTTCTTGCAGACTCTCTAATTGACCTTGGCCTTCAGCCTCTCCTTCTTCATCTGCAAACGCAGGGTTAGTCGATGCAACAATGAGTAGGAAGATTAAAAAGACATATCGTACCTCCTCCTCCTGCCAAGCTAATCTCCTGGTTAATTCTCCGATCTCACCGAGGGCCCTCAGCTTGTGGCCTTAACCAGCTTGACCCTGTCCTTGAGGTCGTTGATCCTCGACTGCCTGTGCTGGTTCTTCCTTGGACTGGGAGAGTCTGTTATCAAGCTTGGCCATTTTCTCCTGATGCCATCTGATCCGATCATCCCTAGCAACAATGCAATGATTTAGCTGCCGGACCTTCTCCTCCGACTCGCCAAGCATTTGTTCAGGCGATTCTTCTCGCAGCTTCTCTCCCAGCCTGTCTCGATCCTCATCGAGCTGTTTCCTAGCCGTTTTCATTTCTTCGGCATATCTTGATGTGACCCGCGATAACTCCAAGCATACTTCGTCATACTTCACCCGAAGCCCATGTAGCTCCTCAACTTCGAGCCTTAATCTGGATGCGTCGTTGAGGGCGGCTTGATGCAATCCCCTCGCCCTTGCCAAGTTCTTGTTGGCGGTGTCCAGGACTCGCTCAAATTTGTCAGATGCCTTGCTCACAATTGAGCTCGGTACTGACTCTCTTGGCCTGGACGCTGGCCCCTGTCGCCAGGTTCAAGCGCCAGCACAATGCCCTAGTGATCAGAGCGCACTGCGAAACAAAACTCAAATAAGAACAAGGAAGCGCGGTCAAGCTAATCAGAAAGCGCCCACTACTCTGAATAGCAACTCACCCGGGAGGTGTAAGACCTGGCTAGCTCCATGAGGGCGGAGTTGTTGATTTCAGGAAGGAGATGAATATCCTTCGCTGCGTTCCGCGACCAAACGCGGCGTCGATAAGATCGAAGTCTGCAAACTCGTTCATCGAGGGACCCGCTCGGATACAGCGCCGACTTCATCAAGCAGAGAATGCCTCCTCGATGGTCGGATTAGAACTCCCAGGCTGCCCATCTGAGGGATCAGTCCAGGCAACCTCAGACTGAGAAGCTTGCAATCTCCTGGCCTCCTTCAGCAGAAGCCTGGCCTGTGATTCCTTGGATAACTCGGCCAGCCCTGACCTCAATGTTCCCGAGGCTCCAGTGTGAGAGGCTCGGCTGGAAGGTCATCATCCTGCCCTCTTTCCTCACCCGAGGGACCTTCTTCAATCATCGGCCCTGCTCCTTCCCCACGAGCTCCATCGAGGCCTCGATTTGTTCAACAGCTCCTCTGACCTCCTCAGGAGGAAGCTCTCCAGCAGGAAATTCCTTCCGAGCCTCCGTTACAGATGGCTCAATGTCCGCCCTCTAATCCCTCCGAGGGAGGCCCTTCAACGACAGACCCACCCTGAACTTCCACCGGAGCCTCGTCCGGGCTATCCACTATCTCCACCACCAGAGGACAAGGGATTTCAGCAACCCTCTTGAGTCCTCCTCGCCCTCTGTCCGTCGTGACTATTACTCCCTCCTCCAATGAGGGGACCCCTCCCTTACTGCCGGCTCCCCCACATCCTCTTTCTTTGATGGTAAAGAGCGCGGGCTAGCCCTGACTCTCCCAGCCTCGACGAGTACTCTCCAGAAAGATGAACCTTCTTCTCAGACTTACACCTTTCTGCACTACCAGCCTCTCTCGGACGCTTGCCCAACTCTTTCTTTATAC
>UESW01001623.1:689693-717737 GCA_900491605.1 Calamus simplicifolius
CCATGCTGCGGAGCATGTCCCACAGGCTGAACAATCGGAGGATAACCTCCATGTTCCGCCTACACCACCTTCGGTTGGCCAGGTCGATGGCTCGACGCCCTAGCCCGTCAAGTACAAGATATGGTAACCGTGGTGCAAAGGTTACAGAGCACTGCTTCGCTGCCGTACCTAAACCACCACAACCCCCTTTGTTCCGTGAGGAAGGCCATGATGCTAGCCAGCCTCATCAGGGTAGAACTCCCCCGGAAGCCTCCCACCACTCATCCCAGAGGCCGCGCTATCGAGAAACCTCGAAACGATGATGATCCCGCTCTCATCTTCTGACTATCTTCGCCGGCAACACGATGAGAAAAGCCATGGCAGGTGCACTCTGCACATCGCCGTGCCTCCCATCTTCATCCTCTGACTCTTCTAAAGACGACATCAACAGGAGAGCCACTCGTCGGGCTGAGCGGCGGCTCGATGAATATCATCAGCGGTTGGAAAAGCTCAGTCATCAATCGCCAATCCTCACGAGGTGATATACGACCATCGTCCTCCGCTCTCCCGCCGCATCATGGAGGAGCCGGTTCCGCCTCGGTTCCGTCTTCCCAGCTGGAGATCTATAAGGTCCTCATGCAGGTCCAAGGGGTGAGGGACTCTCTTCTGTGTGTTGCTTTTCCAGCCACACAACGGAAAGCAGCACGTGCATGGTATTCTCATCTGCCGCCCCACAGTATCAATTCGTTTAGGCAACTTGAGTGGTCTTTCTTGGCTCACTTTGATGCATGTCGGAAGATCCCTCGAGTCGCCGATAGCTTGTTTTCCGTCCAACAAAGGAGTGGCAAGACCTTGAAGGACTTTGTAGTTCGATTTAAGGAGGCCGCACTCAAAGTCTATAACTTGGAAGATTCTGTTGCCACCCTAGCATTGAAGCGAGGACTTTGCCCCTCCAGATTTGCATATTCTCTGGACAAAAAGCCTTCCGGCTCCTGCCGAGTTGCTAAGTCGGGCACAGAAATACATTCGCGCCGATGAGGCTGACTCGTCCAGAAGGGAAGCCGACAAGAGTTCCAATAAGAAGCCGACACCCACAGAACCAGCTGTGGGACGATCTAGGCAGCCCGAACCACCCCATCACTTGACCACCGGCCCCAGGCGCTGTTCCTAAGGAACAGTTTACTCCTCTCATGGCTCGGATCTCCCACATCCTACTAGAGATTGAGGAGGAGCCTTACTTTCAACGCCCACGTCCCCTAAAGTTAGTAAACCCCCGCAACAAAGAGCTTTACTGCCGGTATCACCGAGACTATGGACATGACACTGAAGACTGCCACCATTTGAAGATGGTCATTGAAGAGCTTGTCCAGCAAGGTCACTTGGGCAAGTTCGTTCGAAGAAATCCCACTGCCCCGGGTACGTCGACACCTCCAGCGCCTCAGACAGGCATCGACAATGCCCCAACAGAAAAAATAATAGCATGATCTCGTGGGGGCGAGCAGCAGCTCGAAAAGTCGACGGAAGGAGGCAAGCTTCTCCCCCGCACGTGGAACGCGGACAACTTACGACGATATTATTAGTAGCTTGCTGATTTTATTAGCTTAAGTTATTTTAATAAAGTATTATTCACATCCTTGTTTTATCATGCTCGTGGGATGAGTATATTTCTTAGAAAAAGATCGGTTCCGCACCGGCAACTTAAGACCGGCTCCGCGTCGGCACTTAAGACTGGCTCCGCTTCGCAAAAATGACCGGTTTCGTATCGGCAACTTAAGACCGGCTCCGTGTCGGCAAAAAAGACCGGTTCCACACCGGCAACTAAAGACCGGCTCCGCGTTGGCACCAAAGACCGGCTCCGTATCGGCACAACAAGACCGGTTCCACACCGGCACTTAAAGACCGGCTCCGCGTCGGTACTTAAAGACCGGCTCCGCGTCGGCACAAAAGACCGGTTCCGCACCAGCAACTTAAGACCGGCTCCGCGTCGGCACAAAAAGACCGGTTCCGTACCGGCAACTAAAGACCGGCTCTGCGTCGGCACCAAAGATCGGCTCCGCATCGGCACAAAAAGACTGGTTCCGCATTGGCAACTTAAAGACCGTCCCTGCGTCGGCACTTAAAGACCGGCCTCGCGTCGGCACTCAAGCCACGCTCCGCGTCGGCACCTTCAAGCTCCGCTCCCGTTGGCACACTCAAAGCCCGAGTCTTCCCTCGACACTCAAGTCCGGCTCCGCGTCGGCAATCCAAGCCCAGGACCTCCTGCGGATTCCATTCCAGTTGCCCTAGGATTTCAGCACTGGTCCCCCCCCCCCCCGCCTTCGATCATCATGGTTCTCTGGGGGGCAGGTCATTAACTCTGCAGAAGGAGACCAATTTCTTTAAAGAAAAAGGCACCTGACGACTCTCAACTCTCTGGCCACCCTCTGGGGTTAAAGGCTCCCGAGCATGGTCGAATCCCAGTGACTCCCGGGTCATCCTCCAGGGTTCAAAAGGCTCTCGACGGCCTCAACTTTGCCTCAGCGGCTTTGTTACAGCCTCAACGGCTTCTTTTCAGCCTCAACGGCCTCAACTCTGTATCAACGGCCATCGGGTAATGCCTTTGTTTAAATTACACACTTGCAACATATAGCCGGTTACTTTCAGCCATCAGGAAGCCTCAAGACAACTCACAGCTGGGAGAAGCCAACTCCCCAGTTCATAGTTGACGGGCATTCGCTCCCAAGTTCTCAAGCCTGTAATCAGCGTCAATATCAAATAAGACACAAGGGCAACATCTACGAAAAAGGCTCAACGACTCCTTCTGTCTCAGGAGCATCATTGCGGCCTCACTGGCTCTCTGACTCCATGGCATGTGGGCGGGGACCCTCATCCAAACATCATGTCAAAAGTTGAAGACCCAAAGTCAGATGGGATCAGCCACTTGGGAGGTAACGCCCCTTTCGCCTTGCTGGGGTGGGCCCGCTTCGTCTCAGAGACGAGGGGGCATCTGATATGACTGATCTAACGCCGTTAGAGAACCGTGAAGGAAGGAAACCGACGAAGCCCCCCTTTGGGCTCCAAAGGGCCCTTCGGCCACGGTGGTGTTTATGGCCTCATAAAGCCACGCGCTCCCAATTGCTCTAGGCCCCAAGGCCGATGGCCCCATGGCCGACAGCTCCAAGGCCGACGGCTCCAAGGCCGACGGCCCTACGGCCGATGGCTCCAAGGCCGACGGCTCTACGACCGACGGCTCCAAGGCCGATGGCTCCACGGCCGACGGCTCCAAGGCCAAAGGCTCCATGGCCGACGGCTCCAAGGCCGAAGGCCCCATGGCCGACGGCTCCAAGGCCGACGGCTCCATGGCCGACGGCTCCAAGGCCGACAGCTCCAAGGCCGATGGCCCCATGGCCGATAGCTCTAAAACCGATGGCTCCATGGCCGACAGCTCCACAGCCGATGGCTCCAAGGCCGACGGCCCCATGGCCGACAGCCCAAACCTCTGATGTCCCTTCGGCTGATGCGGCTGATCAAACCACATGACCCACGAGATGGAGGGATCACGAACTCAATGTCACACGGTCCGGCGCACTTCGCTCTTCTCGGCCTTGGGCTCATCTTAGCAGCGGCCCACCTCGATCTTGGCGTTGGCCGCGGCCTACTTTGATCACGGCGTCGGTCTCGGCAATGGCGTCGGCATCGGCTTCAACCCATCTCGACCTTCACATCGACCTTGGCGTCGGGTTCGGCAACGGCCACCCACGTTCAAGCTACGTGGCCCACTTCCCTCGAGAGTGGCGGATAACTTCACTATGAACGTGCTCGGCAACGTGGGCAACGAATGTGCCTTTCCTTGGCGCCGCTAACGATAGGCATGACCCCCTACGTTCGGCCCCACTACCCGTCCTTTGCGGCACGTCAAAGGACCGAAAACTGCCAACCATCCGGGAGGATTCAACTATTGCGAACAAAGGATAAGAGGGACCCCTGAACAGGTATATAGAGACCCCGACTCACAACGAGGGGGAGGGGACTCAATCTCGACTCTTTCATTAAAAAATCTATGTTCTCCATATCGCTGACTTGAGCGTCGGAGGGTTCCCGCCGGAACCACCGGTCCGGAACTTTTCTTGCAGGCCCCAGAAGGAAGACGGTGACCTCTCTACACTCTCGAAGGCCTGCTGAGATCTCAGCTCATCCGATGCTCATCGCAAGTGATTTGGCAGCAACAACAACATTAAAAATTTCTACGAATTTTTCTCTAATAGCCTAAGAATGAAAAATTGTTTATCCAGTAATTGCCAGTATTTGCCTTTTGTATAATGGTAAATCTTAATTCCATCGTACAGTTTTTCTTTCTTTTCTTAAAGATAAAACATAAATTACTTTAGCAATCTTACAAATTTAATTCTAAAATTAAAGTTATTGCTTTATATTTGTACAAAAATTTTCAAAATAATTATATTATTTAATTTTTAAAAATTATGCAAATTAATGGTTCAAATTTTCTTTTAAAATTACAATATTTGCTACTTTGAAATTCAAACAAAAATCACACTAGATCAAAATTAAGCTAAAATTCCTTTTAAAATCAATGACCAAAAAAAAAAAGTTTTTCAGGTCTAAACATTAATAATTGTGCAAGTAATATGAGACTGTAATTGCTCATCTTTTAAAATTTTAATTTTAATAATAAGACATTAAACAGATTTAATATTGTGTTTTGAAAGCTATCAATAATAATTTTTATTGCAATTAAAACTCTTTACAAATTCAATATTTAAACTTTCACAATTGCTTGAACTACATTTAAAAATTTTGAAACTACACTTTAAAGTGTATCTTAGATACTTAATTGCTTCATTAATTTTCATTGCTTATAGCATAATTACTTGCTTACATTCTTATTACTTGCTACTTAATTAATAGTTTGCTCAAATTTTGAATTTTAATCTTAGTATATATTTTATTATTAATTAAATCAGGCTTAAATTGAAAACAAGGCTATTTTTTTAGATTGAATCAGGCTTGAATTAAGAGCATGGCTCCATTTTGGATCGAGTCAGGCTCGAATTAGGAGCATGGCTCTACTTGGATCGAGTCATGCTTGAATTAGGAGTGAAGCTCCACTTGGGTCAAGTTAGCTTAATTTGGGAGTAATGCTCCACTTTGGGTCAAGTCGGGCTTGAATTAGGAGCAGCATAGCAATTTAGGTTGAGTTAGTCTCGATTTGAGAGTAGGGTTCTACTTGAGTCGAATTAGGCTTAATTTAAGAGCAGAGCTCCACTTGAGTTGAGTCAAGCGCAATTTGAAAGTAGAGCTCCAATTGGATCAAGTCATGCGCTCTATTTTGGATCAAGTCAAGATTGATTTAAGAGCAAAGCACCAATTGGATTGAGTTAGGCTGAATTTGGGAGCAGGGCTCCACTTAAGTTGACTTAGGCTCGATATGGAAGCAAGGTTCCACTTGAGTCGACTCAAAATTTTTTTGGGAGCAGGGTTTTAGGCTAACTTGGACTTGATATGTGAATAGAACTCTCTTTAGCTTGATCTAGTAGAAGGACTCCTCTTAAGCTGACTCAGGCTTGATTTGAGAGTAGGACTTTATTTGAGCTAATTTGGAAGGATGATTTCCTTTGAGCCAACTTAGGCTTGACTTGAGAGTAAGATCCCTTTGAACTTGATAAGGCTTGATATGGAGTTGGACTACTTTTGGCTTGATCTGAAAGTAGGATTCTCTTTTGATTTAACTTAGGCTTGAGTTGGGAGTAAAACTCCCTTAGAGTTGACTCTGGCTCGATCTAAGAATGAGACTTCCTTTGAGTTGATTTAAGAGTATGATTTCTTTTGAGTTGACTCAAACTTGATTCGGAAGTAGGACTCCTTTGAGTTTACTCAGGCTCAATATACGGGTAAGACTCTTTTTGAGCTTACTTGGGAGTAGGACTCCCCTTTGAGTTAACTTAGGATTGATCTGAGAGCGATTTAATTTGATTTAATTTATTTACGAGTCCTCTTTGAGCTTGATTGTGCTTAATTTAAGAGTAGAACTTTCCTTTAAGCTTAATCTATTTGGTTTAATATGGGATTGATCTGACTTGATGTGGCTTAATTACTATCCGATCTAGTTCGATTTTAGGAGTAAGACTGCCTTTAAGCTCGATTTAGGCTTCATTTGGTTCGATCTGACTTATCTTGGGCTTGATCTAAACTTGATCTAGTATGATTTGGCTTGAAGTGGCGCGATTACCATATGATCTAGCTAGATCT
Organism: Calamus simplicifolius; assembly: GCA_900491605.1. NCBI lineage: Eukaryota > Viridiplantae > Streptophyta > Magnoliopsida > Arecales > Arecaceae > Calamus > Calamus simplicifolius. The sequence continues at coordinate 695,919 of UESW01001623.1, forward strand.
AAGAGTAGAATTCTCTTTTGAGCTCAATTAGGTTTGATTTCAGCTTTATCTGACTTGATTTGGTAGATCTTGACTCCATTTAAGCTTGATTTAACTTGATGCGACTCCATTATCATTTAATCAGGCCTAACATGGCTCAATTACTGCTTGATCTAAGCTTAATCTAGGGAGTAGGACTCCCCTTTGGTCTCTATCGGACTTCATCTGGCTTGATGTGGGCTCTGTCTAGCTTGATGTGGCTTGATCTAGCTAGATGCAGAATGATTACTGCTTGATCTAATTTGATCTGCAAGACTTGGCTCGATTTGAACTTTATCTCAGGAGTAGGACTCTCTTTTAATTTCGATTAGGCTTCATCTAGCTTGATTTGGCTTTGTTTAGCTTGCTCTGACTTGATCACTGCTTGATATGACTTGATCCAGTAATATGACTCTTCTTTGATCTTGATTGGATTTCATTTGGGCTTAATATGAATTGATCTGGTCAGTCTAAGTTTGATGTAAGAGTAGAACTTTCTTTTAAGTTTGATTGAGTTTGATTTGATTTGATCTAGGCTCCATTTGGGCTCAATGTGTCTTGATGTCGCTATGTTATCGCTTATCAAGTTTGACATTGCTTGATCATCACTGGATCTACAAGTAGGACTTCCTTATGGGCTCGATCGAGCTTAATTTGGGCTTAATTTGGTCTCAAACAGAGTGCCATCTAGCTTGCTCTAGCTCCACATAGTTTGATCATCGCTCAATTTAACTTGATTTAGTTCAATCACCATATGATCTGAGAGATCTGGCTTAATCTAGTCTTTCTGGGATTGATCACCCTCGATCTGGCTTAGTTTAGGTGTAAGATTCCCCTTTAAGCTCAATAAGACTTGCTTTATAAGTATGACGACTCTCCTTTGAGCTCGATCTAATCTTTATTTAGCTCAATCCAGGCTCTGCCTTGCTTGATCTAGCTCGATATGGCTTGATCACTACTCGATTTGACTTGATCTGAGAGATCTGGCTTGATATGTGCTTGATCACCATTCGATCTAGCTCAATTTGAGAGTACAATTTTTCTTTGAGTTCGATTGGACTTGATTTGTGAGTAGAACTCCCCTTTGAACTCAATCTAGCCTTTATCTTACTTAATATTGGCTTTACCTAGTGTTTAAGGTGATTTTAATCACTACCATATCATGAAAAAAAAAAAGAAGATAATTATGATATCGAATTTAAGTGATTGAGCTAATTAAGATGCTTAAATAAACTCTTTGGTCTTAAAGGCTGAGGTTCAAACCCAATTCTAATTTGGATGTGATTTTTATTTATTTATTTATTATTTTTTTTAAAATAAAAAAGGATCGTGTTAAAAAAAGAAAGATAAAAGAGTGTATCAAAAAAAAAAAAGAGCATAAAAAAGATTAAAAAAAGAAGAAAAAGAGGCATAAAAAGAAAAAAAGAGAAACAAAAAAAAAAAAAAAGCATGTACAACAAACAAACAAAAAAAAAAAAAGAAAGGAAAGAAAACAAAAAAAAAGAAAGATATGCCAAAAAAAAAAAAGAAAAAAAAGAAAGAAAGAAAGGGTGCGCATCTGGATGCAAAAAAAGAAAAAAATATCCATCCTTCCATCACACCCACCTCCCCATCCTCTTCCGCACCATGATCACACCTCTTTCCCTATCTATGGCCCTCGTACACCATTCTTTCATGCACAATACCTACTTTGCATTAGCCCTTTGCCCTCTTCTGCATGATGCTCACTTCGTATATCTGGAAAAAAGTCAAAATAACAAACATAGCTAGATTATGTGAACTTTGATTGAATCTGTTGCCATAAAAATTTGTTCTTCAACTCGGGTGCGCTCTGGCTTCGGGTCCGAACACCGATCTCATCGCCCGGAATGGAACCTTCAAGACAGTCCGCACGCAGAGGATATTTCAGGGGTTGCCCTCTGCAGAGGACCCTCCGACGCCCAAGTCAATGGAGATTCATAGCAAGCAGATATGAAGAGAAGACTCTCGTAGAAGAGTTCCCCTAGATGGGTAGTCTCTCGAGAGCTTCGAGCTCTGATGGAGCTTCAATAGAATTTTTTAGTATGAGAGCGGGTGAATGCATACGTACCTGAGAGATTTGAGGGCTACTGTATGTATAGGTGATCACCTGATTCCTTGGGCACATTGCGGGAGGGGTCTGAAAGCTGTTGGGATTCGAAACGGATTCGAATCAAGTTTGTTACGAGGCCAGTAGGATCCGTATCTTGTCAGTTAGAGAATCGACGGCTGGGAGAGCTGGTTAGTGCCTCGAGATTCAGCGATTATGTAGGTTTTAGGCCACTCCTATGGCCCTTAGGCCACTTCTGGCATGATTCTCCGTTTGGAATCTTATTCGGTTATCGTGAATTTGAACTTTCCCGCGCTGGATTCCGCAGAGGTATTCGAGTGTCTCGGTCCGACCGAGGCATGGGACAATTTGGTTATCTGAGGTACAGGATGGCTTGGCTTGCCAAAGCATGATGATGGCTAGGGCTGCCGAGGTATGAGGATAACTCGGGCTACCGATGTATGAGGATAACTTGGGCTGCCGAGGTATGAAAGTGGCTCGGGCAGTCGAGGTATGAGGATAGCTTGGGCTGCCGAGGTATGAGGATAACTTGGGCTGCCGAGGTATGAGAATAACTCAGGTTGCCGAGGTATGAAGGTGGCTCGGGCAGCTGAGGTATGAAGATAGCTCGATTCATCGGGGCGACCCGACTCCGCCGAGGGCGACTCGGCTTCGCCGTCTTGTGGATGTGACAGCTGGCCGACAGGATGTTGGGATTGGACTCAACCCAATTGTCGATGTGCCCGGGCATTAATGCAATGATAATTTTACCCCTCATCACATGCCTTCCACTCCCTAGTCCGAAGTGTAAATTCGGATGTAGGGAGTAGAGTTCTGGAATAATCTCATTCAAGGGGATCCAAAGAAGCAGGTAATGATAATCTCGTAAATGACAGGCCGCTGTTTCATCATCATTTCTTGCCACAACACGAGGAGGAAACGCCTCGTTTCCAGTAGGCCGCGATTGCGGGAGTCCCACGTGGCGGGGCTCCTGTATTTTTGGCGCCCATATCGAAAGTTTTAGGTTCTTGGGCTTTCCTTTTGGAACGCTATTTAAAGAGGGCTAGGGCGGCGTCCCTTCTCCAATGCCTTCTCATCCCACCATAGAGATTTTTCATTCCTCCCCAAACCCTTTCCGGCTTATTGGTGTTTTGCCTATCAATTTGCTAACATGAAGGGTCTGAGTGATGTTGCTTCAGAGATAACCCTTGAGGACTTGGACAGAATCCGCTGCCGTTACAGGGTTCCTTGGGACGTGTCCCTGTGGGTTCCGAAAGCAGAGTATAGGGTGTCGACGGAGTTAAGCCATGGGGTTTTCTTCTACGAGGAGAGCCTAAGGGTAGATCTCCAGTTCCCTCTTCACCCGCTAGTGCAGGAGGTAATGTGGTTTTACAACATATGCCCAACAATGGTGGCTCCGAATAGCTGGTGCAATCTCATCGGGTTCATCTTGATGTGTAGCCGAGTTGGGGTAACTGCAACTCTCCCCATATTTCAAGTCTGCTACAACCTGGTTTCCGGAAGTTATTCAAAATGATTTCAGATAATCCGTCTTCGATAAAAGAGTGGAAGTCTCGATTTTTATTGTCGAGGGGAACATTGGTTCGGATTTTCCAGGGGCATGGGCGAGTTACGTGAAAGATCCAGAGGCGCGCCCAGAGTTGTCCAAGCAGGAGAAGAGGGATTTGGTAACCCTTCGCAGTGGTTGGGTGCTATCAGCCAGCGCCCTGTTATCAGAGGATGCCCTTTTTGCCACCGGACTTCGTTCCATTGACCCCCAAGGTGAGTCTTTTTTTCCTTTGCTCTGATGGTCGATATGCCCAGGCAACTCTATTGCCATTTGACTGAATGTCTGTTGTGTTTTCAACCAAGAGGTCGGCATTCGTAGGCCAAATGAAGAAAGATTTGGGCAAGCACCACAGGGGCTCCAGCTCTGGGGACAAGCATAGGTCCGAAAAGAGATCCCATCCTTCCAGATCTTGCCCGAAGGAGTCAAAGAAAGATGGCGTTGGCCGCCATTCCTCCACCCCGAAGAGGGGGAAGTGGGAGTGTCGGCTGCGGTTGATGCGCCCTCCCCGCCGGAGGGGGGCATGGTAGTGGAGAAGGAGAGAGCCGTTGGGGGGAGCTCGGAGGGAGCTATTGAAGTTTTCCCCCTTCAATTAGTGGTTGTATCAGATGATGCCGAGGAGATGTCACCTGTTTGTTCGGCAATCCTCTCGCCCGAGGCTAATCGGCCTCGTTCGCTAGAGGTCGGCAGCCTCAGAATGCTGCGTGCTGACGGGGAAGAGGCCCCTGCTTTGGTCGAGGGGTCAGAAGAGGCAGTTGCGGCTGCTGAAGTTCGCATGAAGCCGCCTGTTGAAGGATCGGTGGAGGCCGAGGGACCTCCTACCAGAGGGCTGTCTCCTGTAGCATCAGGGGGTGCCATGGAGGAAACCGAGGTTTGGGTGGAGTCTGCTGGGATGAAGCAATGTTTGGAGAGGAGGAGGAAGAAGAAGAAGAACTACCAAACGAGGGGGATGCTCGGACTGAGGTTCCTTCCACCGGGGCCAAGGCATCCAAGGTTTTGCATGCCAGAATTGTAGTGGAGGAGGCCAAACGGATGGCGGTTCCTTAGGTCAAAGTCCCTCAGGCCAATTCTTCGGCTGTGAGTTCTCTTATTCATGGCCCAGAGGTGGAAGATATGTTTGCCGCTTTGATACGGTCTGTATTGCATGTGGGAGAGGGTTCCTCGGCGGATGAGCCCGCCGTAGAGGATATCGTTGAGGCGGCTTTCGAGCAGTTCAGAGCGCCGAAGGATGTCTACCTTCTTTCCGAGATCAATGGCCCTACTCTTATGAAGATCGCCTCAAACTACGCTCCCCGAGTAAGTCATTGTATCAAGGTAACAAATTTTAGTTGGTTGGCTCGGCCATATTTTCTTACTTGTGCTTTTTCCGCAGAATGCCTTAATTATAAGGGCGCTGAGTTGGCGTCTGAATCTGACCATGGGGGCCTGTGCTTAGGCCAGAAGGGAGGCAACTGGCCTACGGGTAAGGGTGGACTCGACCAGTAGACTCTCCAGGGCCTTGTCATCCGTCCAGGGTGACCTCGAGAAAATGAGCAAGTCCTACCAGGCTACCGCCGAGAGGGCCTCTCGGCTCAAGACTCAAGTCAAAAAGCTCCAGGGCTTTCATGAGCAATCAGACAAGGCCTGTTTGGAGTTATCGCAAATCAAGTCCAAGCATGCCGATGAGGTCAATGCTATGCAGCAACATTTTGACGAGCAGTGGGGCGAGCTGAAAAATAGCTATGCCGAAGAAAAAGATAACTAGAGCAAAAGGCTCGATGAGGAGGAGCGTAGGCACCGGTGACAGCAAGATCAGCTCGTCGGCCTGAACAGGAGGCTCGCCGATAGGGAAGATCGGCTGAAATGGCAGCACGATCAAATTGCCAAGCTCACTGTTGATCTTGATCAATCTCGGCAGGAGATTGAGGGTAAACAGTCCTGGATTAATGACCTTAAGGAGGGTTTCTAGCAGAATAAAGCGGCCAAATTGAAGGCCCTTGAAAAGGTTCATGAGCTGAACGATAAAATGACTTGGCGAGAGGAAGAGGTATTGCATCTTCTTACTTGTTTATTTCTAGTGTCTTTTCTTTCGGCTATGATCTCATATGATTCGGTGTTTGCAGATAGGAAAAATCGGGCTTGAGGTTCAGGACCAATTCAAGGCTTTAAGAGCGGAGTTGGCCTCGAGCCGCCAGATGAATTTTGAACTTGGGAGTCAGTTGGCCGAAGCTAACAGATGAATTTCTTCGGTTGTAGACGAGTATAAGAGTTCTGCTCAATTTTCTGAGGAGCACAATGCGGCTTGTGCCGACGCATTTCGGTTTGGTGAAGAGGAGACTCGGTCGAAGATCTCCTAGGTATACCCCGAGTTAGATCTATCTTTTTAGAGGCCGAGCTTTACGATATTCGTACCCCAGGAGCCGAAGAAGCTGAATATGAGGATATTTTAGATGTTGACCTCGAGACTATCCTGGGCACTGATGAGGCCGTGGCTCCAGAAGGGTGCCCTCAGCCTGCTGCCGAGGATCCTGAGGTTCCTCCTCCAACTGTATTCAAAGCGGGTGAACCCAGTCAAATTCCTTCGGATGCTACCGAGAGGGCCCTTGGAACTGATTCGAACCCTAATTCTTAAGGGTTGTTCATGTATCTTTTGTATTTTCGACCTGTAATTTGATCAAAACTCAATGAATGAATCTTTTGTCTCCTTCTGCTTGTCTTATTATTTTTGAACGATTTTTTTTGTCAGAAGTTCTTCCCGACGGCAAACGAATCATAAATGAATCGTGCTTTAAGGTCAGATTGCTCTTAGGGGTTTCAATTAAATATTCTGCTTAATCTAAGCCAGATTAACTAGTTCTGCCGATGTATGAAACTGTTCGGTTTTGCCGTGGAACGTTATTCCGGCTTTGCCTGAAGTAAGGCGAATAGTTCGAAATGCGCAAGTTAACTCGGTTTTTTGAGGCATAGGATAGCTCGGCTCGAAATGACCGAAACCTATGGAAATACCTTGGTTGGGGCTGAGGTTAGGCACATAGTTCGGTATATCCAAAGCAAGAAGTTGGCTCGCTTTCCGCCTAGGTAGATGAAACGGCTTGCGGTTTGCTGAAGGACACCTCGTTTTTCATTTGGGCATTTATCAAGTTGGCCTTTTCCAACGCAAGTCCCTTTAGTATTCGATCATCATTGGATGGCGTCGCTTTCGAAGGGGGATCTCCCAGGTCTGTTCATATCTCAAGGACTCACAGACGGTTTTCTGTATTTAAGGCTCTTGATTGATATCAGAAGGAAATCTTCGTCTTTCGTCATGGCCTGGGAGGCATGCTCGGCGCGCTTTGGAATGCGCCTTTTTTTCTTGGCTTACCACGTGGCAGCGTGATCATAGCATTTCGAATTCTGGGGCTCTTTCCTTTAATGATTGTCCCCGGTTCGTTTGCCTATAAAAAGGGGAGAGCGGACTATGCTTGGGCATCTCCCAAAACTTCATCTTTCTGTGAGTTATAGAGGTTTTCATAGTGCCTGTTTTATTGAAGTCAAGAGTGGAGAGATCGAGCTTCCCTTTTGAAAGCTGGTTCGTCCTAGATAGCTGGGGCAATGGAGGACCTACTGAAGAGCAAGTAGTCCTCAAGGGAGGACTCCCGAGGGTCATACGGAGAGCACACGGGATGCACACAGAGGTCATACGGGGAGCGCACGTATGCGCTCTTTGTATTGCCTTTGTCACTTGCTATGGGGACTATAGGAAATGCAAAGCATATGCAGCCCCCATGGCTAACATGGACTTCGCATCCTTCTCAATTTGGATCCCTCAGTTCATCCGTCTGAGGGTCTTTTCTCAAGTGAGGAGGGAGGCAAGCAGTGTTGGTCTGCTGGTCTCCTGTCTTTGTTCTTGAGCGGAGGCCAGCAGCCCAACACACCACTTGGGGAGGAGGCATCCTCAGCATCAGCATCCACAGGTCTTTAGCCCAGCTTGGATCCCCAAGTTCATCCATCCGGGGGATTCGTGGATGACCGACTTTGTTCTTTGGCATTAACCAGTGACTCAACGGAGCTGTCTGGTTTCTCTGTTTTCTTGGGTCGGATGCAGAAATATCATTATCGATCGAAGCTGCTTGACCAAGCTTTTATTTTGTTTGTCTTTATTTTCTGTGCTCTGATGCACTTGTAATGCCTCTCAGGATGTTGTAATTTTTATTAATAAAGAGAGTTTTTACTCTTTTTTCTTTGAGTACTTATTTTCTTTCCAATGTGGTTGTGTTGCTCGGCAACGAGGGCCGTTGTGTTTGCACCACGCTTTCGAATCTTAGCGTAGTTTTTTGGCAGTGCTTAAGTTACTTTGCCTTCGTTAGGTGTTTTTGGCAATGCTTAGTCCTCTGCGGAGGAAGCATTCATCTCTGTTTAGGTCAAAGGAGGGCCTAGGCGGCCTTGCTAGTTTGCAATGTAAACATGATCCTACTCGAGGGACGAGTAGGTTTTTCTTTGAAGAGAGATAACTAGCATAATCTTGCTGGTGTGCAGAGAAAAGTTTCTTACCTCTGCCGAAGCATGATAGGCCATTTCAGTCACGCTAGAGCATCTAAGAAATCACCCGGCTTTGCTGCCATCATAAGGGAGTCATCCGTTCATGTCGGAATTTGAAGATATCACTCGGTTCGACCGAGGCTTTAGATATTATTCAGAGATGTATCATTCGGTTTGGCCGAGGCTTCACATATTATTTGGAGACATATCACTCAGTTCAGTCGAGTCTTTAGATATTATTCAGAGATATATCACTCGGTTTGGCCGAGATTTCAAATATTATTCAGAGACATATCACTCGATTTGACCGAGGCTTCATATATTATTCAGAGACATATCACTCGGTTCGGCGGAGGCTTCAAAGATTATATTTTACTTGGCACTGCCAAGGTACGGAGATATCACTCAGCCCAGCTGAGGCTTCAAAGACTATATTTTACTTGACGCTGCCAAGGTATGGAGATCGCTTGGCCCGGTCAAGGATTTAAAAATATTATATTTTACTTGACGCTACCAAGGTACGGAGATATCACTCGGCCCGGCCGAGGCTTCAAATATTATATTTTACTTGGCACTGCTAAGGTATGGAGATCACTCGGCCTAGCCAAGGATTTAAAAGGATTATATTTTACTTGGCGCTGCCAAGGTACGAAGATATCACTCGGCTCGACCGAGGCTTCAAAGATTATATTTTACTTGGCGCTGCCAAGGTACGGAGATCGCTCAACCCGATCGAGGATTTAAAAAGATTATATTTTACTTGGCATTGCCAAGGTACGGAGATCGCTCGGCCCGGCCAAAGATTTAAAATGATTATATTTTACTTGGCGTTACCAAGGTACGAAGATCGCTCGGCCTAGCCAAGGATTTAAAAAGATTATATTTTACTTGGCACTGCCAAGGTATGGATATATCACTCGGCTCGGCCGAGGCTTCAAAGATTATATTTTACTTGGCGCTGCCAAGGTACAGAGATCGTTCGGCCCGGCCAAGGATTTAAAAAGATTATATTTTACTTGGCGCTGCCAAGGTACGGAGATCGCTCGGCCCGACCGAGGATTTAAAACATTATATTTTACTTGGCGCTGCCAAGGTACGAAGATCGCTCGGCCCGGTTGAGGATTTAAAAATATTATATTTTATATGGCACTGCCAAGGTACGGAGATATCACTCGACCCGATCGAGGCTTCAAAGATTATATTTTACTTGGCGTTGCCAAGGTACGGAGATATCACTCGGCTCGGCCGAGGCTTCAAAGATTATATTTTACTTGGCGCTGCCAAGGTACGAAGATCGCTCGGCCCGACCGAGAAATTAATATGTAGCAAAACCTGCTTCTCATTGCATCTTTCAAGAAAAGTAATCAAAATAGAAATTTTGCGAATCTTTGAAAGTTAAATTTAAATCAATGGACAGAGTAAGTTTAGTGAGAGCATACTCTTACTGATGATAGGCTCGGAGATTATCTGAGTTCCACGTCCAGGAAATAGATTTTCCATTTAGATCTTGGAGTTTATAGGTGCGAGGTCTGATTACCTCCATAACTTGGTAGGGACCTTCCCAATTCGGGGACAACTTTCCTTGCTCCAGTGGCTTTGAGATGGATGCCTTTCGAAGCACCAGATCACCAGGGAGGAAAGACTTCTCTTTGACTCTGGTGGAGTGATAGCAGGCTACTCTTTGTTGGTAGGCGGCCATTCGAATTCGGGCTTTCTCCCTGACTTCTTCTATTAAATCAAGATTAGTTTGGAGTTGCTCACCATTGGATTCCTCCGAATAGTGGTCGGACACCAGGCTCAGGAAGAGGCTTCAACAACTTCAGCTGGATTCTTTATGGATGGAAGATTAAATTAAGTTTTAGTCTTGTCTTTGTTTCAATTGACTGTATTTGTTTGATTGAGTCATGTTTAAGTTCTTTATTGCAATTGAGTCAAAAGGAGTCCAGCCCAAAAACCCGATCTAGTTCAGCACAAGAAGAATGGGTGCATGGTCATGAAGTCACCAACATTGAAGCCATATCATCACGCCACATCAACAAGGAATGTCACCCAATGAATAGAAAGATTTTGAATCAAGTCAAAGTCCCCACAACGTATCTTCTTGGGAACCGCCTCCACAATCACCTCCTCTTATCATGGGATGCCCCACATTCTCCTCTTCGCACGTCTTCTCTTGGAAACCACCTCCACAAATCAAGGTACGTCCATATTGAAAATTGCCTCCATAAATCATGGGATGCCCACATTGACACCCACATTGGAAACCGCCTCCACAAATCATGGGACACCCCACATTCTTCTCTTCGCTGGCCGAGATCTCCTTCCTCTAATGATAATATGGTGTAAGTGCTTGGTAGTCTATAAAAAGGGCTCCTGGCTTTTTGTAAGAGATGATTAATGAAGTTTTCTTGAGAAAATCCTCTGCTTGTTAGATGGGTCCCCTGTGAGAGGGTAGGCATGAGGCCTGATGTCTATTTATATCGTCCATATTTTATCCTTCTTTCCCCACTTGGCTTCAAGCCCATTTTCAACCGATCAAGGATCCCCGGCTTCCATGTTTCCAAAGTTGCAGGTTGTTCCCACCATGAATCAAGGTACGAAAGCTTAAAATATGGTGGAATCCCTTGTCATCTTCAAGTTCCTTTCCTGAGTGCATCGATTTTACTTAAGTTTATTAATTGCTGGGAGAATCCTCTTTAAAATCCTTCTATAATTATTAGATTTACTTAGCCCTAATTTGAGTAGTTTCTTAACCACAAAGATCCGCTTCTTTATTACTTTGTTTAAATTCTAAATTCAAACTTTGTTTAGTCTTCTAAGTCCCCTCCATAAAATTTCTAGTTCTTAAACAATGAGTGAATGCATGTGTTATTTCACTTAATCGTTCATTTAATCTTTACTAATTCTATTAGAAATACATCCCACGTTGGTTGTCCCACATCAAATAGCCTTCCACGCGAGGGAAGGGGAGCCCGACCTCCACAGGGATGACAACTTCTATACCAAAAGCCATCTTAAATGGAGTTTGGCCCGTGGGTATCCTTTCAGTAGTTCGGTATGCCCACAATACATGATGGAGCTCTTATGTCCATCTACCTCGTGCCCAGTTGAGCCAAGCTTTAATTCCTTACAGGAGAGTTTGGTTGGTCACCTCGGCCTCTCCATTGGCTTGAGGATGTCCGATTGATGTTAGGCGATGAAGAATGCCGTGATCCTCGCAGAATTTCCGGAACTTAGGATTATCGAATTGCTTCCCGTTATCGGTGATGATGGTGTGGGGAAGGCCGAAATGGCAGATGATAGACCTCCATATGAAGTCCTTAGCCCGAGCTTCGGTTATCTGGGCAACTGCTTCGGCTTCCACCCATTTGGTGAAATAATCAATTGCAACAAACAAGAACTTTCTTTGCCCCGTTGCGAGGGGGAAAGGGCCGAGGATATCCATTCTCCATTTGGCGAAAGGCCAGGGGGATGATATGGAAGTCAGATGAGTGGAAGGGAGCCTCTGGACATTTGAGTGTCGCTAGCATGAATCGTAGGCTCGAACAAGGTCATCGACATCTTTCTGCATCGTTGGCCAATAATACCCTTGGCGCAACACTTTGTGGCACAGGGCCCGGCCACCAAGATGATTGCCACAGATGCCATCATGAACTTTCCGAAGAGTATAATTATCCTCCGATGATCAGAGGCATTTGAGCAATGGCATAGAGAAGGACCGCTTGTACAGCCGATTATCAATTAAAACATAATGAGATGATTGCATTTTTAGCTTCCTCGCTTCTTTTCTATCAGTGGGCAGCAACCCTTCTTTGAGATACTTGTGCAGGGGATCTATCTAAGATGGTTTGACATCGACCTGCATCATCTGACCAGCATCGGCAATGCTGGATTTCTCTAGGACTTTCAAGTGGAATCTTCGTTCAAGGTCCATCGAGTCCATAGTTGCCAGGCGGGACAAAAGGTCGGCGCACGCATTTTCAACCCTTGGGACCTCAATAATCTTAAATTCAGTAAAATAGGAAGATAGATCGCACATCTTTTGGAGATACCGAATCATGTTCGGCTCCCGAGCCTCGAATTCTCCTAGCACCTGGCCTGCCACTAACTGAGAGTCAGTGTAGGCATTTAGTTTTTCAACTTTAAGCTCGTGGGCGATGCGGAGTCCGGCGAGCAGGGCTTCATACTCTGCTTCATTGTTTGAGGTCGGGAAGGAGAAACAGATGCCATATTCAAAAGTTGCACCCTCTGAACTGGTAAGGACCAGATCGGCACCAGAGCCACTTGTGCTGGAGGATCCGTCGGCATGAAGCAACCATGGGGCACTGAGCTTTGGTTGTCCAAGGGTGTCCGAAGCAGAGCCATCTTCAGGTATGGTGCATTCAAGGAGAAAATCTGCCAAGACCTAGGCTTTAATAGCTGGACAAGGTTGATACTAAATGTCATGTTCACTCAGCTCAACAGCCCATTTGGTCATTCTTCCTGATGCTTCTGAACAATGGATAATTGCCTTGATGGGTTGGTCGGTCAAGACTGTGATGGTGTGTGCTTGAAAATATGGTCGCAGCTTTCGGACCGATGTTACCAAGGCCAGAACCATCTTCTCCACCCGAGTGTACCTCGTTTTAGCATCTTTGAGTAATTTGCTGACATAATAAACAGGCTTTTGGACTTTGTTCTCCTCTCTGATCAACACCGAGCCGACAGCGTTTTCAGAGACCGTCAAGTATAGACTCAGCGTTGCCCCTGGTTTCGGGCTGCTGAGGAGAGGAGATGAGCCGAGGTATTTCTTGAGATCTTCAAAGGACTTCTGGTAATCTGGGGTCCATTAAAAATTTTTGGCCGACCGAAGCGCTTTGAAGAAGGGAAGGCACTTTTTGGCTGACCGAGCAATGAAGCGGCTGAGGGCCGCTATTCTTTCAGTAAGGCGTTGCATGTCTTTGATCGACCCCGGAGGGGCCATCTGCCGCAGAGCTTGGATCTTCTGGGGATTTGCTTCAATGCCTCGTTGAGAGACCATGAAGCCTAGGAATTTTTTGGAGTTAACCCCGAAAGCACATTTGGTAGGGCTAAGCTTCATTTGATACTTTTGAAGTGTTGCGAAGCTCTCCATGAGGTCCTCAACATGTTGGGGTGCCTCCTTGCTCTTCACCAGTATATCATCAACATATACCTCCATGTTCCGGCTGATTTGCTCTTTGAAGACTTTATTGACTAGCCTTTGGTAGGTGGCACCTACATTTTTTAAACCAAAGGGCATAACTCGGTAACAATAAATACCTTGGTCGGTGATGAAGGTAGCTTTTTCCTCATTTTCGGGCGCCATCCGGATCTAGTTGTAGCTTGGATAGGCATCCATAAAAGTCAGCATTTGGTGGCCCGAAGTCGAATCTACAAGCTGGTCGATCCTAAGAAGAGGAAGCTATCTTTGGGCAAGCCTTGTTGAGGTCGGTGAAGTTGATGCAGATCCTCATTTGCCATTCAATTTTTTCACCATCACTACATTCGCCAGCGAATCGGGATAATTGACTTTCCGGATGAAGTTGGCTTTGATGAGCTTATCCACCTCCTCTTGATGGCCTTTTGGCGCTCGGGGGCGAAGCTCCTTTTCTTTTGCTTAATTGGCCGAAATGTCTCGTCCACACTAAGGCAGTGGACCAGGACATCTAGGCTGATCTCGGGCATCTCCAACATGGTCCACGCGAAGACATCAGCATTCTTCCGAAGGAATTCAATCAAATCTTGCCGAAGCTTTCCCTCCAGCTGTGATCCGACCTTTACGGTTCGGTCAGGCCGAGCTTCATCGAGTGGCACTTCCTACAATTCTTCGGCTGGCTCCCCTTGTTGCTCGGCAAAATCTTCTCGAGCGTCTAGCCCATCCACCTCGGGTTTCCTGGATTAAAGGTCAGTGACAAAGCAATACCGAGCTATAATTGACTTCCCCGAACAACCCCCACTCCCCATTCGGTGGGGAACTTCATGGCGAGGTAGGGAATGGAAATGATGGCTTTGAGAGATATTTATCCCGGCCTACCGAGGATGGCATTGTAAGGAGACTGAAGCTTGGTTATAAGGAAATCCATGAGCACAGTAGCCAAGCGGGGCCAAGTGCTGGCTCGGACTGTCAGAGTAATAACTCCCTCAGGGATTATGGAGTCACCTGTGAAACCTACTAAAGTGGATTCCACGGTCCAAAGGCCTTCTACCTAAAATTTCAATCTCACAAAGACATCGAAATACAAAACATTAACAGAGCTTCCACTATCAATAAAATGCGGTGTACATCATAATTGTTCACGTTCAAGGATACAACCAGAGCATCGTCATGGGAGTACTGTACCTCCCGAAGATCTTCATCAGAAAAAGTGAGCTCATCAACCCGAGTTTTCTTTGGCGGGTTTTTCTCCTTGCTTGGCCAAGAGGTTGGGGAGTCGGCCACTGTTATCATATTAACATTGCCGATAACCGGAGGATTCGATGGTGGGGGCTGGCGAGGTTTAGGCTAGCGATCCCCTTCATTGTTTGGCTCAGGGGGTCCTTTGAATCGATCCAGTCTGCCCCGTCGGATCAACCGCTCAATCTCATTCTGGAGCTGCCAACAATCCTCGGTGTCATGCCCATAATCCCGATGGAAGCGGCAGTACTTGGTCATGTCCCTCCGAGTTACATTGCCTCGGAGAGGAGGAGGCCGAGGAATATGACGCTCGATCTCCATCAGAATTTATGCTCTTGGCATGGTGAGAGGAGTGTAGCGATCGAACCTTCGAGTTGGACTCCGGGTTCGGTCTCGAGGCAGCGGTGGAGGAGCTCTATGGTGGCGAGGTGAGCTTGCACGATGGTAAGCTCATTACTTGTCCGAGCCCTTTGCCTCCTTCTTCTTCAGCTACTTGGCTAAAGTTGACCTTCTTGATTCTTCAACTCTGGCATACTTATCCACCAGGGACATCATGTCTGAGAGGCTCTTCGGATAGTTAACCTCCAGAGCCAAGTAGAAGTCTCCCTCCTTCGATACTCCTCCAGCCAAGGCAGACATGGCTACCTCATGGTTGAAATGGTCGACTTTCAAGAGGGCCATGTTAAAACGACCAAAGTAATTCTTCAAGGATTCCTCCTCTCTCTGCTTGACCTCAAAGAGAGAATCAGATCTCCATCGCTGGCGACGGCTATTGATGAACTGGCTGATGAGCAAACAGCTCAGCTCGTTGAAAGAATCAACGAAATCTGGCTTCAAGCTATTAAACCAGGTTCGGGTAGATCCCCTTAGAGTGGAGGGGAAGGCTCGGCACAGGATCGCATCCGATGCTCCATGGAACATCATGATGGATCTGAAGCTACTCAAGTGGTCGTCGGGATCAGTGGATCCATGGTATGGCTCGATGGTGGGAAGCTTGTGTTGGATTACGGAATAAAAAATCCCAATCTAATTGGAATAAAATGGCAGCGGAAACAAAATAAATTTATTCATAACCCACCAAGGATTATATGCGTTTCATAAAAACGAAAGAAGGATAGACGAAAAATATTACCTTTTGTTGATCAGTATGTAATCCGTCTGTTCTTGTGTTGGGTTTGCTCGGATCTTCAAAGGTGCTGCCTTCAGAAAGATGACCACCCTCTACAAGTATCCACACACGAATGGACACCAAATAGTTTTTTGAATGCTAGTTCAAAGTTCATTTTTCACAAAAATGAACCAGCCGCTTCAACTCTCCATTTTTTATTTTCAAGGCAAAAGACACGATCCTTCAAATGCCCTAATAGATACAACCTTTCAAAAGCCCCAATACACTTTAAAACATATATATCATATATATACAAGTCTGCTAGGGATTTTTTTGGTTAACTAGGATTTTAATTAATATTTATTTAAAACTCCTTTTAAATAATGACAATTTAAATCCTAGTCCTTACCAAATAAGGAATTTATATTTTTAACCAAAAACCTTTATGGATTATTTCCTTATCCAATAAGAAAATATAACTAATTAATTACTTGTCATAATTTAAATTATGAATTTAAATTTTCTCAAAATTAAACTCGAATCTAAATAATAATTAATTATTATTTATAATTTAAAATAATCTCATCATTTTAAATTACTATAGAGAGTTACAAACCGTAACCATTATTATCCATTCTTAGTGTGCGACCCTATAGGTTCAATTAACATTGGCAGTAGGCCTAAATCATATTTTGATCCTACAAGTAATAAGTGGCCTCTAGCAAGATATTATGACTACCCAAGTTAAATGAAAAGCTCATGTTCTGAGACAACCTTAAAGTAGCTAATGGCATAATCCTTTTATCACATGATATCTTCATAGAATATAAGGCATGGAAAAAGTCAACCTTATATCGCTCTATCTTTAATTTCTCGAAACCCAATTAGACTGACTAAACAAATGATATTGATCTCCATCAATTCATTTGAGCATAGCCATTTATTTCTCAGTCTCAATCATCAAGGGCCCAGAGATATCTCTCTTATAATAAGAGGGACAAATTTCATCTTAATCACTCATATCTCACTACATGATTCTTATTATGTTCAAGCATAATCTTTATAATCATCTGGTTAAAGACAACATTTGATTATGTCAAAACATAATATTTCTCATGTTGATAACTATAGCAATCTTAGGTCTAAGGATTTAATGACACAACTACTAGAGATTAACTTATGATTTTGATCCATGTATTAATCTCAAGGCGGGTCTTGTCCAATATTTGTTCTTAACAATACATATAAATTTGATTTGTATCTCATACACATATTCATCCTATGAATATCAATCAAATTTCATACTAATCTTAATTTATTGTTATTCCCACAACAATAACCGATTAGGGACATTTAGAATAATTAATAATATTATTTAAGACATTATTATATAATAAACATGCAAATTATAATAATAGTAAATACTCATAAATATTCAAATACCATGTCCATACAATAGGCCTAGGGCACTATTACTAATAGCTTGACATGAGGGGGAATCACTTCCTTTATGATCCTTTCGGAGAAGGGAATGACCTGCTTCGCTTTCAGTTGGGACGAGGGGCTTGTCTGGTGGCGTCTAACTCCTGATGCCATTCTCGATGCATCTCCTGCATCTGTTGCCTAATCCCTTTCTCCAGAGTGGTAGAAGGGATTGGGCGATGGGAAGACGACAATGGTGTCGAGTCCTGGGAAGACACCGAGGAAAGAGAATGAACCCGTCTAGATCTGAGCGGGCTCTTCCCTCCAGCCCGCTACGGCGCTGGCTTTGCCTTCGCGGGCCGGGGATGATAATCCACCACTTCAGGCGGATTGGAAGAAGAAATTATCAGCAGAACAGGGGCAGCGGCCTCTTCATGAAGCTGGGGAGCAGGAACGGCTGGGTTAGGAACCGCTTAGAGTCCCTGGACCAGCTGAGTCAATGTCTGGATCTGCTGGACCAGAGTGGCGAACTGGTCCAGTGTTACCACCATTGCAGGTGGCGAAGGAGTCTCAGCTGGTAGTGGTGGCAGAGGCGCCGCACCGCTCATTGGATCAGGCCTTTGAGAGGCGGCTTGATCTTGAGCCTCGGATGTAGCTCTCTTTCGATTGGCCATTAGAGGATGCTTCTTCTGATTTTGAGTCTTGTCTTCTAGATTACAAGTTTACGGGACTTGAGACCCTTCCTCTAGCGTTAATCTGTTGCCGCGAAAATCCGTTCTTCGACTCGGGTGCGCTCTGGCTCCGGGTCCGGACGCCGATCTCATCGCCCAGGATGGAACCTGCAAGACAGTCCATATGCAAAGGGTGTTTCGGGGTTGCCCTCTGCGGTGGACCCTCCGACGCCCAAGTCAGTGGAATTCACAGCAAGCAGATATGAGGAGAAGACTCTCGCAGAAGAGTTTCCCTAGATGGGTGGTCTCTCGAGAGCTCCAAGCTCTGATGGAGCTTCAATGGAATTTGTCAGTATGAGAGCGGATGAATGCATGCGTACCTGAGAGATTTGAGGGCTGCGGTATTTATAGGCGATCACCTGATTCCTTGGGCGCATTGCGGGGGGGGCTCTGAAAGCTGTTACGAGGCTAGTATGATCCGTATCTTGTCAGTTAGAGGATCGACGGCAGGGAGAGCTGGTTAGTGCCTTGAGATTTAGCTATTATGTAGGTTTTAGGCCACTCCTATGGCCCTTAGGCCACTTCTGGCATGATTCTCCGTTTGGAATCTTATTCGGTTATCGTGAATTTGAACTCTCCCGCACCGGATTCCGCAGAGGTATTCGAGTGTCTAGGTCCGGCCAAGGTATGGAACAATTTGGTTATCCGAGGTACAGGATGGCTCAGCTTGCCAAGGCATGACGATGGCTCAGGCTGCCAAGGTATGAAGATGGCTCGGACTACCGAGGTATGAGGATAACTCGGGTTGCCGAGGTATAAAGGTGGCTCGGGCAGTCGAGGTATGAGGATAACTCGGGCATCCGAGGTATGAAGATAGCTCGGTTCATCGGGGCGACCCGACTCCGCCGAGGGCAACTCGGCTTTGCCGTCTTGTGGATGTGACAACTGGCTGACAGGATGTTGGGATTGGACTCGACCCAATTGTCGATGTGCCCTGGCATTAATGCAATAATAATTTTACCCCTCATCAAAATCCACCACTTAAATAACCTAAATCTAATTCCTAAAGTAAATGTTAACATAAAGTTTAAAAATGAAATCTACATTTATGTCAAGAGTACTTGAAACTTTTAAATCACTTTATGGGTATTCCAATCTTTTGAACTTTATTCATTATTATACATGTAATTCTACTTGCTCACTAACTTAAGGAGATAACTATTACTTTAAAATATTTATAGATAACTTCTCCTAATTGTTATATATATCTAATCAAAATTAAGTATGAAGTCTTATATAAATTTAAGATTTTTAAGGCAACTAGAAACCCAAATAGAACATGCGAAATATGCTTTGCCAAGAATATCTAATTAATAAATTAGGTCTGAATGAAATAAAGAATATAATTTAGATAAAATAACCTTACTTTGCCAAGAATATGGAATCATTCCCTATAGTCCAATTATGTAGCAAATAGAAAAACTAAATCCTCATGAACATGATTAATTGTATATTAATTAATTTATATACATTAGAAAACTTAAGGACTAAATTTTATTACTAACTTGTTATATTCTAAATAAGACACCTTTTAAGAATAGTTCTAACGCACTTTTTTGAAAATTAAAAAGGTAAAATTTTAAAATTAGATTATGGGTGTTTAGCTAAGATATGAATACTAAAACTTAAAAAGGAAAAAGATACCAAAATATTAGGTGCAATTTTTATAGGATATTTCTTAAATTATAACATCAATAAATTTGATAAATCCCAAAATAAATGGCATCTTTACTAGCACTTTTATTGAGGCTAGAAATGCTTATTATTCTAAAAACATTTTTTCTTTTAAAAATAAAATCCCTAATCAAATATCTCTCGAACCATTTTGACCCTGTCAATTTAAAGCTTTTTTGTGAATTGAAAAAGAGAAAGATTTATATCTAATCAAGGACCCTCTAAACTTAAAATAGATATGGAAGTAAAGAAAGAAAAGGACCTTGGTGAATTATCATTTACTTATTGAGAGAAAACTTTTCACATATTCTAATGTAATGCCATCATCCGATGTTTCTTTTTACAAAAAATTAATCAACTCTAAGTTTAACCATTAACTACATTAACAATTAGCAATCACACTTAATAAAAGAGAGGAACCTAATGTCTTATTTTTTAAAAGCGTTATTAGCAAAACCTTCCACAATTGAAGTTCAACTTTTTACAACACTTTGAAATAGGATATTAGTTTCTAGTCACCATAACCCATGGAGTGACTCAGAACAATTCAATTGTCACTATGTGTTGGTAGTTGGAGTGCCAATGGAATAATATAATCCTATAGGCACATTCATTTGTCTTTTTATAAGATATATTTGTACATACAATAGATTTTTTTATGAATCCACAAAGTCTAAACTATAAACCATCATTTGATACACAAATGGCCATAATTGTCGAGGGGACCTCTTAAGTCTAGTCTTAAATTAGAGAGGATAAACACTTGGGGTTTAGATCTTTTGCAACGTAAATGAAGTAATGAAAACTATTGTATTCCTCAATTGCCACCTTATCATAGTCATGTTCAAATTTTATACTTTAATTTTAATTATCTAAAGGCATATGCCGTAAGATCTCTATTACAACCATAAAGTGGTTTTGTCATCACGGTATAAATCATCAATCAACTGAAATTAAGCAAAAAAAAAATAAAAACTTCAACATTATAGTTGCTTTGTGATCACTATGTTTGAATATTTATATTGTATATAGTGACAAGAAAATAACTTTATATTTTGCAGGCTTTGATGGATTAGTTAGTTATTCAAGACTTTATAAATAATTAAATTTTAGTTGCTTGGAGTTTTTTATGCAATGTAGTAACCGTGAGATGGATATGTTAATTGCAATTAATATTTTTTAAATTTTAATTTATATTTATATTATTGAATAATCTTTGTATTAGAAGATATATCTAGTGATTGTCATAACAAATCATGTTCTGGATTAGAACCTTTGCCATTTCTAAAGTCAACAAAATATTTTCTAATTTATATGAAACCTATATATGGAGGATTATTGGTGATAAGTCTATTTATTATCTCAATTTAATAATTAAAATAAATATTGATTACTTTAATTTATTAAGAATTAATATCTTTTATTGATGTTTGCAGAAAAGGAGTCTCGATTTTTGGAGTCCAACGATGCAGCCGACACTCAAATCAGACTCTGTTTACCGAAAAGAAAGGAATAGATGATTTCTCATGATTCTTGATGCAAACGAAGGAAGATGATTCGAATGGATAGCTGAGGAGTTTTCTTATGATATCTTAACGATTTTAAATCTGATTGACTTCAACTTTGACTAGGAGGAAGCCCTAGATAAGCTATATAAAGGAGGACCTAAGGCAGTAGTTTGAGGAGGATGAGTTTTCTTCAAAGTTTTTTATTTTTCTTTTATTTAGATCATTGTATTTAGGCCTGAAAGAGAAAAATTATGAAGGAGATGCTGGCAGTAGCAATGCGTGGCTGGATTCCTTCAACTTGGGATGATGATGAAGCCTGAATCATGTTTTATCTTTCTTTTCATTCTTAATTTTTATGCAATAAAAATATGCTCTTCTTTCGTATATCTTTCAAATTATTTTTTGATCGAGGTTTTGATTTGGTATGCACGGCCTATATCCTCTATCGACGTGTACGTGCCTAAGAGAGACATATCGTTGTTGGCCCAGATGACAACCCAAGAGAGGAAGGTGAATTGGGTTCTTTAAAAAATTTAGCCTTTAAAAAATTGTTTGCTTAAGATGAATGAAAGTAAATGCAATGCAAATATAAAGCACAATCAATAAAAGAGAGAGAGAGAGACAATGGAAGCACGGCAAACACAAAGATTTTATAGTGGTTCGGTGTATCCAACACCTACGTCCACTCCCAAGATCCACTTGGGTCCACACTATAATCTCCTCGATTACAGCCGAGTTGTTTTACAAGTCACAACTCAAACTTGTTGTTTTACCCGGGATCACAACGAACCCAGCCGGTTTTTCGGGCTCACCAGCACACAACCCTAAACTC